>PVLA01005319.1:0-149995 GCA_004027455.1 Hydrochoerus hydrochaeris | reverse complement strand
AGCTTTTGTATAAACTCTCTCATACTACTCACAGAAGGTAAAATTTCACAATTAGTTTTCACAAAGGGGTTATCTAGAGGGTTTCTAGTAACTCCTGTGGAGTTTCTATTTTTGATTTCATATTGAGTATTACATGAAAATATATATATGTGAATTACACAAATTACAATTATCAGTACAAAACATTACAAGATCCTTGTGCCCAATCCCCACATGCGGTGTCCTTTTCCTGGAGAAGCGATTCCTTGAAGCGCTCTCCTCTACCCATGGACCTTGTCACAAGGCATGGATGGACTAGGATGCAGCAGGTCTCCTGCCACCCTCTCTGCCACGTGTTGACAGCAGCCTGCTCCTTACTGGCCCTCAGGACCTTACAGTGTTGGGGTCCCATCTGGGTACCTCCCTAACAGTGAGCCAGGGGCCCAGAGCAGCTTCTGGATCATCCTGCTGAGAGCAGATGGAGCCCAACTAGAAGGCAGACAGCAATGGGAACAGTATTAGCCCAGCTGACCTGGCATTGGGTTACTGAAGGACAGATGTGCCTCTTCGAGCTGTCCTTGTCCTCCTGGCACCTCATGGAACCCAGGGCCACCCCTCCCTAGGCCAGTATGATTTTTCTATCCCTACCTCCTGTGACACCCTGGAGCCTGACTGACCTGTCACACCCCCAGCCCCAGGGAAGAGCCCAGTGCCCATCACTATCCCATGTCCCTTGTGCTTACCTTCACAGGCTGAAGAGCACCTGGATCAGGTCTCCCAAGGTGGGCAGAGGCACTGCTGCCATGGGCTCCAGGCAGCAAGGCCATCTGCTGGCCAGCACCTCCAAAGTAGATTTTCCCTCTTCCCTCCACTGTCCTGAGTCTTCTTGGTCCTCACCTGCTCAACCCCTGTGACCCCCTTGCACTTCCACATAGGCCCTCCCACCTTGGGAGCCCTGTAAACCTCACGTTAGCAGCCTGGGGGCTGCCTCTTCCCGGGTTAGAGCCATAGAGTTTGAACCTCCCAGTCATTGTTGCATTTTGGTTTTTATTTTAAAACATGAGACATCCTTGCTTAACCACTGTAACCCTAACCCTAAGGCTTTCTCAGATATTAAAGCTCCCTCCACCCCCATAAGGCCATTCAGTGTTCCTTAGGTCACCCGTTCTGCACAGAGCACTGGACCTGGGCCTCCGGGTCCCCAGCAGAGCAGTGAGCCTGCAGCACTGTCATACTGCTGTCCAGCAAGAGCTCAGCCCGAATGTGTCCAAAGCTGCAGACACACGGCCTTCACTCTTCCCTCCCAGGTGGCTGGTGGCTTTGGAGCCTCCAGTGCCCGGTGAAACATGGGCAAGTCAGGCATTCTGATGGGGGCACGGGATTATGTGGTGCCAGAGAGCCTCATATGCCTGCAGACCCCCAGCAAGTTTCTGGAGTCCTAGGGATTTTTGCAGAACTGGGCTGGAGCCAGACACCTGACAGATACGCTGTGCTGAAGTTTTGGGTGTAAGGGAAGTACCGTCAAGGAACACCTTCCAGCCCTCTCTGCACTAATGGCACCCACACGTGCATCAGCACGCTTATACACACAGGCACACGTGGACAGCGAGTACGCACACCGGCACCCCCTGTCCTGGTACCTTCAGCAATGTGGTCACAGCCACAGGTGCATGTGCTACCTGGGCATCCGTGTCATGCCGCAGCTCGTGCATACACGGGAATCTGAATGGAGACAGTTGCCCATGTGTGTGCCGCCTCAGCACCAGCCCGCTGCACCCTTCCCGGCCTCCAAGGCGCTTCTGGGCTTGTCCTGGAAATCTGCCTGCTCCAGATCTGTGGTCAGCTCTCTCTACTGCAGTCTTAGCTTGCGGGGGGGGGGGGTGCCCTGGAGGGACAGTTCCGGAGCCGCCGAGAAGGCCGGTCCTGCCTGCGCAGGCAGTGGAACCCTGGGAACCGGCCGCGGAGTTTACGCAGAGCCATTAAGGAGCCAGGCCAGGCGCGCAAGCGCGCAGTTTCGCTCAGATGGTCGCGGTCAGAGAGGAGCCCTTCGTATGGATCCGCCGGGCCGAGGCTTCGCTGCTCCAGGCGCTTTTACCTACCCGACCTTTCAGGGCGCATTCATGCCTAAATGTATGAGGTCGCGGCTGGAGAGAAGCCTCATTAGGAATCAGAATCTCAGTCAACCCCTCCCCAAAGTCAGGGCGGGCAGGCGTTTGTGCCCAGAATGCCTGTGCCCTGCGAGGCCCCTGAGCCACCCCGAGTGACCCCAAAGCCACCTATCTCCGCTTCTGATGGCCCAGCTCCATCTGGACCGCAGAAGCGTGTCCGCCCGCTCCTCCCCGCCCCGGCGGGTCACGCCCCTCGGCCCTCCCTAGAGCTCCGTCTGGCATCAACTGCGGCCCGCGAGGCGCCGCGCACGCTCCGGTTGGGCTGGGGGCTGGGCTCTGCGGGAGGAGCCGCCCGCGCTCCGCCCCTTCCCCCGGCGCCGCCGCTGCGCGGGTGTCTGCGCGGCAAGGTCTCGGCGCTCGGAACCGCCAGCGGGGCCATGGCTCGGGCCCCGCAGCCCCGGCGCGGCCCTGCGACGCACGGAAGCGCCCTACGCGCCGTGCTGCTCTGCAACCTGCCCCCCGGCGCCCAGCGCGCCGTGGTCTCCCTGGTGCTGGTGCTGCTCGTCCTCATCAACGTCGTGCTGATCTTCCTGCTGGCTTTCCGCTGAGCCGGCAGCCGCCCGCGCCTGGGGACCGCACGCGGGTGAGTGGCCCCACGCTGCACGCCGCGGGCAGGCGTTCCACAACCCGTGTGTTCACTCTGGGATGCCACAGGCCTGTGCCTAGGGGGCGTGGTGGCACACGTGCGAGGGTCCGTCCTTTCCTCCGTGCCATGGGGTGGGGGCGGGTTCCGAGCGTGACTGATGCAGCTGGGAAGTGTACTTGTGCGTGTGCGTGTGCCTGCGGGGCAACAGCACTGGAAACGCACCTGCGTGAGTGGAACAGGTCAGCGGGCGCGATCGGCTCTTGTGTGGTGTTACCTGGCTCCCCAGGGCCACACTTCCAGCACCCGGTGCAGAGCCCCGCCCAGCGCTCCGGGGTGCCTGTGAGAGGGAGAGGGCAGAGGGAGCGGCGGCGGCAGCGGCCAGTCAGCAGGGCGGTGTGAGGCAGGGTCTGGCGGCTTTGTTCTCCCCAGGGCTGGCCCAGATTGTCTTCAGCTTGAACTCGACCACCCTCAGTCCTCCACCTCCCTCCACCCTGCTGGTAGCTGCAAGTGTTACCCTCACCCAAGATAGAGCACAGGAGGCCCCTGCCAGGAAGCCTGCCCAGCTGCTGTGCAGATTGGGGGTTGGGGATGGCCCAGGAAATGTGTCTGTCTCCCGAAGCATTGTGGGTGACGTCGCAGGGCAAATGTTGGCATTACTGGGACACTGATAGGCACAGAAGAATCAGAGAACTCACTTGTGGCCATGTGTCTGTCTGGTGTGTCCTGGGCCACATGTGGTTGTAGGACAAGGACACAACAAAGGTAGCAAGCCCACCCTGCCTGCTGGGCCACACCTTCCACCGCTTCCCCAGCAGCTGTGAGGAATGGGCCATGGCAGGATGGCTCTGAGCACCATGCTGCAGGGACTTGGCAAGTAAACTGGGCACAGAGGAAGATGCTCCTCCTCATAGTATGCGGCCAGAAGTGTCTAGGAGAGGAATCACTGTGCAGGGGACAGTGCTGAATATGAGAACTCCTTCCCCAGGTCCATGACCTGTGCTCACAGGCCCAGGTCAGGGTGGCTCCTTGGAGATGCTCACTGGCTCACCTGCAGTGCCCACTTCCTTCTGTCCCTTGACCCCTGCCTTCAAGGCCTCACACAGAGCCACCATGGGAGGTGTGCCATCTCTTGAAGGTACAAGCGGCAGCTCCTCCCACACGGTCCTGCTGAGTCCTTGGGGAAGGAGTAAGGTCATTCCAGCTAGGAGTGTGGATAGGGGTCCAAGGTCTGCTGCTCCTGGGCATAGCCCAGTGCTCTGTGCCCAGAATACCCAGGTGGACTTGCAAGCAGCCACCACACCATTTGTGTGCACATGTACACAGGCTAGTCTGGAGTAGTTGTCACCCTCAGGAAAAAGGAAGAGCCAGCAGCGACCAGGCCTCCTTAAACCTGCCTGAAGGAAAGCTCCTGTCCTCACCCTGCCTTGTGGGCTCAGAAGCTGCTTAGGTAGCAGCTGGGCCTGGAATGGAGGTTCCAGCAGTCCCTGCTGAGAGTTACAGCCCTGCCCTGAGGCCCATGCCTGTGTGAGCATTAGCATGCGCACAGCCCTGGAGCACCCAGGGAGTCTGGGGCACAGGGCTTACAAGTGCCTGCCAGGTGACACACAGATCATTCCTTAATTGCTGTGCCAGGCCGGTAGCTGTGATGGGGGTGCCAACACTCAAGTCTCATCAGGGAGGGGTATTTGAAGCTCTAGCCCTCCTCTTCTCTCCTGTCCTAAAACCACTAGCACAGAAATGGAGCCCACGTTAGAGGAGAGCAGCTGTCACCCCCGTGAGAGACAGCTCCAGCAGCACAGGCGCCTCAGAGGGGCCGGGGTGTGTAGGCCTCACAACCTGCCAGTCCCATGAGAAATGAAGCTTATCAGTGGTTCGTGCAGAGAGAAATTGGGTCAAGTGGTTCACTTAGTGACAGAGTATATAGTGACAAAGTATAGAGCGATGCTGAGGCACCCGCCACAATTCAGAACTGTATTCTCCACAAGCTTGCAGTCCCAGAGCTTGGGACCTGGAACACTCAGGCGGTATGCTGCTGAGCCAATGTGGAGATCGCAGTTGCTGGGGCAGGGTTGTCCTAAGGCTGGCTCTGCAAAAGTTCAAAAAAATAAAACTGGACTTGGCTACTACAGTGGCAGGGCACTGTTGCCCCAGTATGAAACAGCACTGCTGATTGCCAGGTGGCCTTAGAGGCACTGCAGGTCCATGAGGAGAAAGCTGCAGGAGGCTGCAAGCCCCCTCTTCTTCCCACAGCTCTGCAGCCTCTGGGATGCTGCCTAAGAAGAGCTCACCGGGCAGCAGCTGGCACAGCCTCAGCTCCAACAAGGAGGGGCAGCAACCCAGAAGCTGGGCTGAAAGCTAAGAGGCTCAGTATGGGGTTTAGAAGGTGTACCCCAGCTCAAGAGGGAGTGATTCAAAGGTAGTCAAGATTCTGGGTCTAGTTCACCTCCGACTCCACTTACCATGCCCTGGACAGTCTAGACTGCCCAGGGCACATTTCTGCACTGGGCTAGAGGGAAGCCTGTCAGCACCTCTGCAGAGTAAGTCAGGACCTCTTCTTCTAGGATGGCTGAGGGAGGAAGAAAGGGCAGGGAGGGATTCAGCCTGGGGCCCCGGGGAACCTTGACCCATGACCCACCTGACCGGCTCTCTCCACAGCTGATCAGTGATGGCAGTGTGGTCTGTGCCGAAGCACTCTGGGACCATGTCACCATGGATGACCAGGAACTGGGCTTCCAAGCTGGAGATGTCATCGAAGTGATGGATGCCACTAACAGAGAGTGGTGGTGGGGCCGTGTCGCTGACCGCGAGGGGTGGTTTCCAGCCAGCTTCGTGAGGGTATGGTCCCAGACTTGAAAAGAGCCACCCACACTCAGAACAGCTCTGGAGTCCGGGGTTCTGGGTGGACCTCGCCCTCCCCACAGTGCTGGTGCTTGGGGCTGCATGGGTGCAGGTCAGAGAACTGTGACAGGACTTTCCTTCTCCCCCAGGGCTGTCAGTACTTCCTCCATCCCAATCCTGGCTCCTCTGGGAGAGCCCTCGGGCCAGAGGGAGTAGGTCAGGAGTGACTGGAGATCACATCTGCCAAGGGGAATGGTGTGCATTTCAGCACCACTCACCTGCGGGTCACCTACTGGGTTGGAGCAGCCACCAACCCAGGTGTTCACAGGGCGGGGCTCCAGATCCCACCTAAGGTGCTCTGGTCTCCAAAAGGTCAGCCTGGAGTCGCAGGCTTCCTGGGTAAACTGTCCCCTCTGCTCCTAAACCTTTCCTGAATTTAGAAAGCCAGCAAGAACAGGCCACGGAGCCCCAGCCCACAGCCTCTAGATGGCGCAGCACGAGCAGGAGGTGGTTCCGAAAGTCCTAGTGCATATTCCAGGGGCCACGCTGAACATGAGCGAAGTCTACAGAGAGCAGGGCGATGCGGGGCCTGTCAAGGAAGTGGTGACGCAGGCACTGCCCACCCCGCGCACTCCTGACGCAGGTGTGGGGAGCGCCTTAGGCCACTGCATCCCCCAGCCGCGCTCAAGGTTGCTGGGCGCTGAGTGGCCTCGCGTTGCCCGCAGCTGCGTGTGAACCAGGATGAGCCAGCCGACGGTGACGACTTTGAGGCCCCGCGGGCCGGGCAAGGCCAAGCTGAGGGCTACGGGCCAGAGGCGCCAAGCAGCAAGGACCAGATGCGGACCAACGTCATCAACGAGATCCTCAGCACGGAGCGCGACTACATCAAGCACCTGCGAGACATCTGCGAGGTGAGGGGGCCCTGCCCTGGCCGGGCGGGGGAGGCGCCCACCCTGCCCTGACCGGCAGTGCCCGCAGGGCTACCTCAGGCAGTGCCGCCGGCGCGCCGACATGTTCAGCGAGGAGCAGCTGCGCACCATTTTCGGCAACATCGAGGACATTTACCGGCGCCAGAAGGCGTTCGCCAGGGCCCTGGAGCGCAGCTTCAACAGCGAGTGCCCGCACCTCAGCGAGCTTGGCGCCTGCTTCCTGGAGCACGTGAGCGCCACCCGGCCCGGCACCTGGGGATCTGGCGCCCCTCTGCTTTGGGCTCGCACGCTCTACCCCTGGCAACCTGCCGCCCTCTTCCCGGGAGCTTACAGACATCTGGGCGGTTGCACCAACCGCCTCCCTAGCCGCCCTCAGCAGTGATGGGAGGGGCTCTGCTCTGGGAACCAAGTCAGGGAGGTTCCGGTAGCAGAGATCTTGTTCAGCCTGGGCGGGGTCTGCTTCCTCTCCCGGAGGGCCCTGTGGGGTGAAGCAATTGCACCCGCATCTGCTCTGCGCCTTTTGACCTGGACAGTACTGATTTTTATTTTTATTTTGATACAGTAAAATATCTCCTTAAGGGCCTTTCTGATGAAGTTGGTAGGCACAGGATGGGCACACGTCCTTAGTCTCCTCATCTGTGGGTGACTCCACATAGCTTGGCCCATCGCCAAGCAGATACAAAGCCCAGGTCCCTAGTCCAGCTTGTGAAGGAATCCAGAGGCCCTGGTTCCCCCAGATGGGTGGCTCATTGCCTGGGAAGCAGAAGCCAGCCACCCTATCCAGAAACTGTTCCCTTTGCCATGCAGCAAGCAGACTTCCAGATCTACTCTGAATACTGCAACAACCATCCCAATGCCTGCGTGGAGCTTTCTCGGCTCACCAAGCTCAGCAAGTATGTGTACTTCTTTGAGGCCTGCCGGCTACTGCAGAAGATGATTGACATCTCCTTGGACGGCTTCCTGCTGACACCTGTGCAGAAGATCTGCAAGTACCCCCTGCAGCTGGCAGAGCTGCTCAAGTACACCCCGCCCCAGCACAGGTACGGAGGCTGGGCCTCATCCACTGTGTCCCGGATTCTGCGGTGGGCCTGGGGAGGAGGACATCAGGAGGACAGAGCCTATGTGTGCATGGCATTTGTGGAGAAGAGCGGGACTGCACTTCAGTGGCCAAGGGGCACAGGGTAGTTTCGGGAGACACCTGCTGCACTCTCAGCAAACGGCAGCACCCTCCCGTCTGTCCTGCCCAGGGACTTCAGGGATGTCGAGGCTGCCTTGCATGCCATGAAGAATGTGGCCCAGCTCATCAACGAGCGGAAACGGAGACTGGAAAACATCACCAAGATTGCTCAGTGGCAGAGTTCTATAGAGGACTGGGAGGTGAGGGCTGCGGTAGGGCCCCCTGGCCTAAGAGCTGTGATTATCTCAGGAAGCACAGGAGGGAGCAGGGCAGGGGCCAAGCTGCTGGGCGGGAGCAACATCCACAGAGAAAAGCAGGTTCTCCCGCACATCTGTGGTGCGACCTCGCAGAGCTGGACACACCAGTGGCCTTCTGCCCAGAGTGTGACAGGATAGTATTCCCCATCCACTCTACCAGCCTGGGAGGAGGACTGTGTGAGGAAAGGTGTTTCTCCGTGCAGTACCCTGCTCCTCTGCCCTCAGGGGCCAGCTGGGTCCCGGGACTTTTGTTGGCCTGTGGGACTCCCAACACTAGGGTTTGTGCCCATCGGCACAGCCTAAATGGTGATGCTCTGATGGTGGAACTTGGGTCCTAAAATACATGTAAGCTGGAAAGAGCCCCTTAAGACCTTAAACACCGGCTACAAAGGTGAGTCACAGCCTTTTTGTCCAGGGCAGCACTGTCCGGTCAAAAGATCACATGAGCATCATATAGACTTCTGCACTTTCTAATAGCTATCATTTTGGTTTTTTGAGACAGGGTCTCACTACATGGTTCAGGCTGGTTCTTAACTTACTATGTAGCCCAGGCTGGCCTTGAACTCAACAGCGATCCTCCCAACTACTGGGATTATAAACATGTACCACCACACCCAGTTCTGGTGGCCATTTTAACAAAGGAAAAAGTGAAAGTGATTGTAATATTTAACTCAATAATTATCCCATGATTTTGGCTATAGTCAGCATAAAATATGATTTGTGATAAATTTTACATTCTGCTGCTCACTAAATCTTCAAAGTCAGTGGTATTTTACCCCAGCATCACATTCTTGATATGGAATAGGCACATTTCCACTGTCCAAGAGCCATAGAGGCTACTGACCACAGGAGGGCCAGTCTGCAAGGCCAGCCAGCCCAGGTCAAACTCACTGCGACTTCCTCAGCGCTTACCTCCAGGACCCAGAGGACTCCCTGGCCTTCCAAATGCCCCTGCCCCTGGGCTCATCTAGGAGGCCAACCACAGGGGCCCAGGTTGGGTGCACTCAGCTCTGCCTTTGCTTGGGGTCCCTCAGGGGGAAGATCTCTTGGTTAGGAGCTCAGAACTCATCTACTCCGGAGAGCTGACTCGTGTTACACAGCCTCAAGCCAAAAGCCAGCAGAGAATGTTTTTTCTGTTTGACCATCAGCTCATCTACTGTAAGAAGGTACCAGTTGCCACCCTACTGGGCTAGCCCTATGCAGAGCAGGTAGAGGGCCTAAAGCTGAGGAACAGCTGCCAAAACTGAGGGCCTGCCAGGCTCTCTGCAGCCATTCCTGGGAGCCTCTTGTCTGGGATGAGGTGAGGGTATCTCTCCATCTGGCCAAGGCCCCATTGAGGACACCCTCAATGACCTGACCCCTGTGTGCTTCGCCAGCCATCACATCCCCCACAGACCTTGGCTTCCCTCTGCTGGCCCCGAGGTCCTCTGCTGCAGCCATCCCTTGGTCTTTCAGTAGCTTGCAGCTTCTGCTTCTTTGTCAAAGCATGGCCCAGAGGAGCCAACACAGGAGTCCCTCATGAGCACTGTGCTCTTCAGTGTGGCGTAAAAGTCCCTCACGAGCACTGTGCTCTTCAGTGTGGCTTAAGGCACTGTCTTAGTCTCTTGGGGCAGCCCTTGCGGGTCAGCAGCTGGCCATCCCTGGCTGCACTGGGGCTGTCAGGTGCCCACTCTGCACTGGAAGGGGGCTGAGCTGAGGGTGGGGGTGGACCCAGGGTGCAGCAGCCTGGGCTTAGGACAGTGTCTGGCAGGATCTACTTCGCCGAGACGTGCTGTATTACAAGGGCAGGCTGGATATGGACAGCTTAGCAGTGGTGGACCTCGAGGACGGCAAGGACCGCGACCTCCACATGAACATCAAGAATGCCTTCCGGCTGTATTGTGGCACCTCAGGGGACAGCCACCTACTGTGTGCCAGGAAGCCTGAGCAGAAGCAGCACTGGCTCAAGGCCTTCGCCAGGGAAAGGGAGCAGGTGCGCCTGGATCAGGAGACAGGTGCGAAACCCTGCTAGGCCTTGCCCCACTCTGGCCCCCTCAACCTGACTACGCCTATGCCAGGCAATCAGGACCACTATGCAGCAATGAGAGTGTGTCTCACTCAGACTCAGCACAGTGAGAATCAAGAGCCTTTTGGTCCCAGCAGTCAGCACAAACACTGCCACCTTCACCCCATGAACAGGAATGGCCCTTTGTCAGCCTCTGCCTCCAGAGCACAGGCTGCTGGCTGGGGTGGGAAGCACAGATTCCTGGACACTCCCCATCCCACTGCTCAGAGCAGGGGGAGACCCTTTCCAGGCAGCTTAAACCCTTGAGAAGCAGGGAAGGGGTACCGGCTTCCAGAAGAACCCTGTTCCCCAGATGAGCTCCCCACCTCCTGGGCACAGGCCATGGTGTTACACTCTATACTACCCAGTCCACTTGTGCCTGGGGAGAGCCTCCACTGCAGTGGAGAGGACACCGGATGGGAGGGTACGGGGTGGAGGGCCTCGAGAGGCTTATCCGTCATCCTGGTTGGAGGGCAGATGGACAACAGGATGGAGGATAACTCAGCTCGGGGAGGGCAGCAGGCCACAAAGCACAGCCTACACAGGCATGTGGACAGGGAAGGACAAAGAGGGTCTTGTTTGTGCCCTCTCTCAGGTTTCTCCATCACAGAGCTGCAGCGGAAACAGGCCATGCTGAGTGCCAGCAAACAGGCCACAGGGAAGCCCAAAGGTAAGTGGCCAGTGGTTCCAGCTCTGGCAGTCCTGGACTAGTCACATTTCCCTCTGACCCCCAAAGCAAAGCCACAAGATACTTGGGTCCTTGGAGGTGCCCACTATCCTCTGCAGGAGTGTTCCCAAGGCTGGTCATAAGGAAGCCAGTGATAAAGACTTGGGTCAGTTTATAGCTCTTCCTGCTCTTGACCTCTCTGACCTCCCCAGAATGACAGTGCTCAGTTCCCCAGGCTCTCTGACAAGCTCTGTCACAGCTACCTAGAAAGGACTCATCCCCCATTTCTACAGTCAAATGGCACGAACCTTGGACATGGCCACTCCATCCCTTCCAAGGCTGCAGTAAGCCAGGCCCGGACCACAGGCTCCAGGGCATGGTCAGCCCCTGGGGAAACAAAACCTGTGCAGTCAAACCAACCACAAATGGGAGGGAGGGCCCCCTGCAGGCCCTGCAAGGGGCACCTCTGCCCTGTGCCACTTGACACCCATGACTGTGTTGCTTCTCCCGGCCCAGCTGTCAGCAGGCCCTGCTACCTGACACGCCAGAAGCACCAAACACTGCCCACAAGCTGGCCCCAGCAGCAGGTCCTGGTACTGACAGAGCCCCGGCGGAAACCATCCACCTTCTGGCACAGCATCAGCAGGCTGGCGCCCTTCCGCAAATGAGCCGGCACCCACCTGACAGCACTTTGTGGCCCTGTGCACCTACAGCCCCCAGCTTTGCCTCCTGAGGCCTGCTCCACCTTGGCCCTTCTGTTTTGCAAACTGGAAGTGATCAGGGCTGAGCAAAGGAGTTGCTTGGGGCTCTAAGGCAGTGCCAGGTCTGTGCTCCCTCCTGGGTTTCATCCTTGCTGGTGGCATAGTGACAAGATAGTGGAGAGACCACCTGGCAGGTGGAGGTGGGGCTCCCGCACATACGAGCAGCACCTCCTGCAGCCTGCCTGCCACCCTCCAACCGCCACTCTGCCTGCACTCCAGCTGGGACCCGCAGAGGGTGCTGGCCACTCAGGACCCTTTGGAAATCTACCCAGCCCTAAGCTTGTCTTTGGGCAGGAGAGGCCTGGCTATGGCCACCAGCCTCCTGCAAAGCTGGACCATGCCCCCTATCCTCTAGCTCATTCAGACCCCTGCCCAGTGGGTGGGGCCAGGCCACCTGCAACTTTGGGGAGCAGAACCAAGAGTTCAGCGCCCCAAATGTCTGGCCCAGAGCTGCCCTTCTGCTCCCAACCCTCTACAGGCTGCTGATGACCTCTTCACTTGTGACATGGGTGCACATCAGCCATACAGGAACGTCCATGTTCTGTGATGCCTGCAGCTATGAAGCAACTGCAGAATCACTTGGTTTCTGTGTTGGATTTTGTTGCATTTTTCTAAAACGGAGTAGGCATGAGAAGCCATAAGGACTGAATTCTGTGACCCATCCAGCCCTGGTAGCAGGGTGCAGCAAGACACTCACGTCCTGTGGAGATGTGGGGGTACAGGCTGTGCCTGGGCATGGAACCCACAGGACTCAGCAGCAAGGACGGTCTCTTGCACTATCCCTTCTCCAAGCCAGAAACCACACCGACTTCATAAAGAAACTGATGAAAAGTAACCTGGCTGCCAGTGTGCCTGTGTGTTTTCTTCCGCGTACACATCCACCACCTTTCCCTGCCTGCCACCTGGGCTCTCCTCTAGCCTTTCCTAAAGAGGAAAAGAGCCTGGACATGAGGGAGTAAGAAGGAACGCACAGCCCCAGGACCACCAGGCACAGCTAATGCTGTTCCTCTGCTCTGGGCCTGGAGGCTGCCCCTCTTCCTCGCTGCTCCAAGGGTTTTCTGCTGGAGTTGCCAAATGAAAGTTTGTTTTTCTAGGCCTCAGCATCCTTCCTGCTGAACAGGCACAGTCTTTCCCAGAAACCCAGCAGTCCCAGATGCCAGGAGAGAAGCCCAAGGCTGCTTCCCTGTGGGTCCCATCTGGACAGAGAGCCCCTAGCCCCATATCCACCCTCCTGCCACAGCACCCACAGACACAGCCAAGGTCTTTGGGGTTGAATACTGTACCAGATCTCTGGCAATCTCCTAACTTGTGGGAGGCCACAGTATCTCCCAGTCAAACCAAATTATCTCTGGACAAAGCCCACATGGAAGAAATCATAACAATATGCAACACAAGTCAATCTTTATTGAAAACTGCAGTATTAATACATAACAATTCGTTACAATAAACGTGCCTTTTAAGAATTTTAAATCTGAGCTCATCTACTCATCAGATTGCATAAAAAATTAAAATAGTGTGAATTGACACCTAATTGAACTGGCTCAGGATGGGTGGTCCGCTCCTTTATATGACATGGAAGTTGAACGCAGAGGCAAGGGGTGCCTTTAACACTGGAAGACAACGCTGACTTAAGCTTAAAAAAGTACCAAGGGAACAGTGTAAAAAACAGTATTAAAAATCACTTAAAAAAAAAAAAAGGAAATGTCTCCTATCCAGTCACAGCCCACGAGGCTCCCTGGGTGGGGCCTTGCCAGAGCATATACTCCATCCAGCGGCCCCATTCCTGCTATCACTGCACACCAGCTTGTGCCAGGGCCTGAGGCCCTCTGCCAGGGAGTTGCCTGCCAGGCTGACATGACACAGCCCACCTTCCTGAAGTGCACTGCAGCTCCCTAGAGAGATTCCACTCCTCTGTCTCAGTGTTCTGAGTGACAACTGTTAGTCCTATGGACTAAAGGCAGGTTATCGCAAAGGGTTTCCATTCTTCAAATGAACTGAGAGTTAGGAAGAGAGACAAACCCTTGAAACATGTAAGATTACTTTCCAAGTCTCTACCAAGACCATACCCTCCTCACCTGGGCACAACAGCTGCAGTGCACTCAGAAGTCTGCCAGCCTTGGGCAAGCTCGGGTAGAGCAGCAGGCAGCTGAGAGACACACACACAGACCTGCGAAATGTGCAAAACAAGAATGCTAAGCTGTGCCCTCCCTAAGCCTACTAGACCCCCTTAGAAAGCACCAGAGAGAAGGACCAGTGGCTGCCCCACCTGCTGTTGCACCCACGGGAGGTCCTGTGCTGCCAGGCAGTGCCAGGCCAACTACAATTGGAGCAGCCAACTGTCAGCTGCCAGTTGAGAGAAGGTGGCCCGATTGGTCACAGCAATACTGTATCTGAATGTTCAAACACACAGGTGAGGTCTGGACTTCCTATGCAAAGCAGCCCGATCAGGAAAGCCCATGCTGCTGATGTCAGTGCATTCCAAACTGCCCTCAGAAAGTGCGTCCTCTCACTGGCACATCTTCCAAGAACACATGCAACTCACTTCCTAGCCGCCTGTCACAGAAGGATGACACCACCAGATGGAGCAAGGCACCAAGGGGCTGGAATACTCAGCAGCATGGTGCCCAGTACAGGTCCCTGCCACCTGAAAATACATTTGCATAGCACTCAGGAAAGGGTTTCACAGAATAGCAACTGGTAGGCCATAACCACACCAACAAGAACATTCTTGAAAGATGTCCACAGCATACATAAAAGGTTCTGCAAGTGCTTCTGTGCCTGTTACCATAACTGACCCTGGCCCTGAGGGTGGCCTCACCACTGACTGAGTCAGGGAGTACATGCATGGATTGCTTGATAACACTCTCTCAGCCTCCAACTGGCTCCAAACTACATTTCTATGTGCTGAGGGCAGCAGCAGCAGCTACACAGCTGAAGAAGCAGCTCCCAATTCTCAGGGGAGCAGGCAGAACACAAAAATGTCTAAATATCCATAATGATGCCTGTGTCTACAAGAACTAGGTCTTTTGCTTCCTGTCTCAACTTCTCAAAGAACAAGTAATTCAACTGAAGATCTCTCAAATCAGAAATGCCACATGTATAGAACACAAAAGTCCTTGGAATGTTCCACAATATGCTTGGGATACCAAACTACACAGCTTTGTAACAGATTATTGACTGAAGTACTATTTAATTTTACTAGAACGGAATGCAACCTATGAGTTTTATTACTATTATTAAGTCTAGATTCTTAGCTGGTAGGTATCATCTACCTTTTATAGATCTGATACCTGATGCCCTGATAAGCTTCAAAATTGGAAAGATTTTCACAAAACGTTGTACAATGAGGAACTATCTGATAGTCTCTCAATCCAGCCATACAAAAGGGGGAAAAAATTCATTATAGAGACAAAGGTGTTCATATAGCTGGTGTAAATGGGCATCAGGGGATGCAAAACTTCCTCCAACTTAGCACTTGTGAGAACACTCACTGTGTGTGTGCCCCTCTCACACAGGCCAAGAGACAGTCCATGTAACCTCTTAGAACTTCCTCCTGATTCTGGACACCACCACCCCTTACAGGTCAGGGGGCATGGGTGTGTCTATTTTTGTGAGGGGCTTTTATAAAGCATACACTAAAATCATTAATATGTGTAATATCACTCTACTGGGGAAAATGCCTTCTCTGTCAGTCAGTTGAGTCCCTGGGACCCTTGGAACCTACAACATTGCAAATCATCCATTACACAGATGGAATTATCAACAGACTTGCAGAAATGAACACAACTCTGTGTTCACACACATAAGGTAAATGACCACACACACACACACACACACACACACACACAGAGGTTAAGTGCTCAGGAAACAATTTAAAGTACTTATCAGTAAACACACTAGGTATAAGGACTCTTGTTAATAATGAGCCATGCAAAAATATTCCCAAATTTATAAAATGTGAAAAACAGAAAGTTATGACGACTACTTACTATAAAAAATAAGATTACCAAAGGCTCAGTGGTCAGGTGTTCCACCTGCCAGCCAGGATGGCTGCCAATGGAGCGACCTCTACCCAGCACCAGGGCCCTGACCAAGCTGCCAGACAGCAGCAGCACAGACTCTCTTCCCAGCTGAAGACCACAGCACGTAGGCAACACAGGAGTGGGAGAAAAGGTACACCTGCCCCACCCAACAGACCCCCTAAAAGGAACAAGTCTTTCCACTTGTAGCCCTCTGACCCCATTGAGAACAGTCACTCCTGTCAGGCTTATTAAGAAGAAAAAAAATTCCCCTCTTGATTTTTTATGCACAGTATTCAGATTTTAAACTCAAAATCTTTTCCATAATAAGACACCAGCAGGCAAATGCTTTCCACTCCTGCCAGGCCACATGTGCTATCCCATATGCTTGGCACCGAGTGCCTGAAGCTCAAAGAGTAGATGGCAAGAGAGGCCCTTGCCCCAGACACAGCCCTTGGCTCCCTGACCCTGCTAGGCATCTGCAAGCCAGACAGGAAGTGAGTCAAGTCATCATCAAGTGGACAACCCCAGGACAAGCTGTATTTTTACATTTGCAGACCTAGTCATGACCTTGCCTCTCTAAACAGGAGTAATTTAAAATAGTTTTGTTCCCTTTTAAGCATGGATAAGTATACAACACCCTCCATAACACATAGCTGGTATCTTTACCCTTCTCTGTGAAAGAAACAGCAATACCTAAGGTTTTTTTTTAACTGACTCAAACATTTCTTGAGAAAAGAAGATACTGAATGACTTTTTAAGCTAAAGGAGAAGATGATACCTGTTCCAAGTGGGACTATTTCTCTTTCACATACCTTCCGTTCCAGGAAAATAATCTAGTTCTACACAAGATATAAAAAACATCATCCTTCTTTGTAAGAGATGTGCAATGAAAATTTAGATGGCAGAGAAAATCGTTTGGTTGATACACAGACCACCCTCGCCCATAAGTGTCCTGGCCACACTGCTCTAATGTTTCATGATGATCTTGAAGCATGTCCCCATGCCCGTGTCACCCTCCAAGGCTGAACAGAAAGGGATGCCCCATAACCACTGCTCCCAAGCCACTGTAGCCTCCCTACTCTCTCTCTGTCCCTGCAGTTCCATCTTGGTGCAGTCCACCAAGTGTCAAAGAAACAGACCACTGAAAACTAAAAGTCCACATCCCTAGCTGGCTACCCACATCAACCCCAAAAGGCTGAAGAATCATCTAAGGTAATTCAATGCTCTATGAAGAAATTCACTTGAACACTTATTAACAGTAAGACTGCATACATTACAACAGTGCATTAGTGATACAAGTTGTAAAATACATGTCCATTCCTTTGAGTTTTGCATATGATGGTTTTGCATCAGTCACTGCAGGTAGATTGAGCAAGCTTGGTTTTTGTGTTTGTTTTTAACATGCATTCAACTAGATATGATTCAGAATAGATTAATACTCCCTTCTTATTACAGTTAGCTAAAAATTGCCAGGCAGACCACAAAACAGGATTTGCTTTAAGACCAACCCACAGAGTTAGCTGGAAACTAACGGCACTGGGACCTGCTGGACTGGGACGGAGTCGTGTTTAGCTAAGTGTGGAGAGCAGTAAGAAGAAAGTCCTGGTTGGAGGCAAAAAGCCTGCAGCACCAGCTGTGGAACCTCAATGATGTGACTGCACACAGCTCCATCCTCAAACCTAGGGGAGAACAGACACAGAGTCACACATGGCACTGCTGGAATGCTGCTCAGAGAATGCCACAGCAAGGGCTGCGGTGCCAGAGAGGGCTGCATGGACAAAGCTGCTGACTCTGGCTCCCACCTGCCACAGGGACCAGGGTTTCCCTCTTTTCTGCAGGCAGGAGGAGGGGATGTAAGTACATTTCAGTAAGGTCGAGATACACAGTGTAAGAAGTACACACGCCAGCCAGGCATGGTAGCACACACGACTCAAACATTTGTCTCCAAACACAAACAGCTACTCGTGGGCTATCCACTTTGTGGAGTTCCAATAAAAACAAAAGCATAAAACATTGGTTTTATGCTTTGCTCTTTGCTCAAGGGTACATTTTTGTCAGTGCTTATAGCTTTTGCCATTCTCCTCAAGGAAATATACTCTCACCAGGGCCAGGCCCCATCAGCCTTTGCAGCCACTTACATCTGTCTGCAGGGTGATCACCACTGAGGGGGCACATAGCTGTACGTGGGGGTTCCTGGGGCCCGGTACGTGGGCACAGTGACCGGGTGAGGGGCGACCGGAGTTGGGGAGTGAGCAGTCAGCAGGGTACCTGGAAGAAAAAGCAGCACATGGCACACAAGGCAGGCCTACACACAGCATGGCCCACATCTGCACAGAATTCCAAGACAGACGGCCTAGCCTCTCTGTCCAAAGCACTGCACAAAGGCTGATGAGATTCTCTGGAGCAGTATACACATGCACAGCCACAGCTAGCTCCCACCCTAACACATCTGTAAAAAGGTCTGCGCCTCCCCTCACAGAATGTGTGGAATGATTTCTGTAAGTCAGATGGGAAGCTACAGAAGTTTAAAAATGTTACTGTTAATTTTAAATAGGAAAGAAATTCTGATACATAGCAGAAATTTAAAGGCAGAATGCTAAGTGAAAAAGGTAAGTAAAACAAAGTCAGTGACAAAAAATACTGTGATTCCACTGATAAGGTATTTAACAACTGTCAACTTCATAGAAGCAAAACAAAGAATGCTAGTTGCCAGAGGAAGTGGGCAGCAGAAAAGGTGAGTTCTGTTTAACACGTAAACAAGTTTCAGGTTTGCAAAAAAAACAAGAAAAAATACTGTGGATATACCTGAACTGGAGAACTGTGTACTATGCCACACGTGGTGGGGCATTCCTATAATCCACTCAGGAAGCTGAGGCAGAAGGACTGCCACAAGTCCAAGGCCAGCCTAAACAACCTATCAAGAGACTATCTCAAAAAACAAACAAACGAACAAACACTGTATGCTAAAAAATGGTTAAGATGGGAAGTGCAAAGAAATGTGGTAGGGTTCCGAACTCCATGAGCTTCCAACTATATGACAAGGAATCTATTTTGCTGTAACTGCAGAGGCTCAGCAACTGAGTCTGTCCAAGTAGACATGCTGGGCCAATGCCTACTGCTAACACCCCTTCCTGGCACAGGCTGAAGGCAGGCAGCTTCGGTCTACAGTCTGCTCAGCAGGGACAGACAGGCTGGGAAGCCGAGGGAAATGAAGAATCTGAGCAGAAGCACACAGATTCCTGGAATGCCTTCCTCTCTGGCACAATTCCCTTATTTGGAAGTAGTCCAGTGGATAAAATTATGGCAACCAAGTGTAACTTGTGTGGGCCCAGGCCTTTGGCTAATGTGGTTTGGAGATGAGCCAATCCTCAAGACATCATGAGATCAAGTCCCCAGGGCTCCCCTATGTCCATGGAGACATGCTGAGCCTAGTGAGCCAAGGGTCTTACCCCTACCATGGTTTTTATTTTCCTGATGTACAGGAAGCCTGGGGAAGTAAAATAGATAAATACAAACCAATCTCTACAGGCAACTATTCTATTAACACAAGACCAGCCTTCCTAGATTTATAAACACATGCTCATTAATGCAGCTGGACTGACAAAGACAGCTCATGTAAAGGAAGTCAGGGGAGGTTCAGCCCACACTATGGCCGAGTAACCCACCACAGATGGCCTCTATCAAATTCAGGTTGCTACTCTGCTACACTCTGTAAGGGAGGTCACTTGGCTCATGGTTTGTTACTCTACATCCCGCAGTCCAGTTTCCTCTCAACGAAAATGAAACAGGAAAGGCAGGGAAGGAAAGTCAAAGATGATTTGCTGTTCCCTCCCCCTAAATCACATGTAGCCATAAAAACATCATGAGCTCTCCTGACTTCACCCCAGCGCTCAAGCCTCCCAGAATAGACACACAGGAACAAAGACTCACCTGCTGACATGGCCATGGTGGTTCCGGCAACCATGCCCATGGTGACGCCGCTGCCTCTGGGGGGAGGGATGGGGGCAGGATACACCGTAGCTGGCATGCCATTGGGCTGCACCACAGTGGTGTGGTGGATGACGTGAGGGGGTGCGGCATACAGTGGCTGTGTGTAGTATGTGCCCTGCTGTGGGGAGAAGAGAGACAACTGCACAGCCACTAAGACCCGAAGGAGCCAACCCTTCCCACCATTCAGGGTGTGCCCAAGCATACCTGTGCATACGGGCTCTGCTGGGGGTAGGCACTTCGCACAGGATACACCGCGGTCTGGTAGGGGTTGGGGGAAGAGGAGTATGGTGGCACAGCCCCACTGGTGGGGGAGCAGGACACTTTGTAAGGTGTGCCTGGAGTGTAGCCTGGAACAGAAGGCAGTAGCCTGAGTTTACCCCGGCCTGTGCCAGGCACAGGGAAGGAGTGCATAGGGAGGAGCCAGACACACAGCTCATGAACAGCATGGTCACGACCCACCACCACTGCAGCCCCGAGCTTCACAGAGATCTCACTCCATTCCTCAGCTCTGTGTGCAGCTGCAGTAAGGGTGGGTTTTAGGGTGCAGGAGAAAGTTCCCCGGAGCATATGCTCACAACATACACCTGTCCTGTCCCACAGGAATATAAACTGGTGAGGCCTTTTAGTGTTCAGCTGATCATAAAAATGCTTATGTCTTTTAACCTCTAAAAATCTGTCTTAAAGAGATAAACAAACATACACAAAGACTTAACTGTAAGCATGCTCATCTCAGTGTTACTTATAACAAAAACAAACAGAGAAACTTATCCAACAGGATTGGCTCAGCACCCTATGGTAAAAGACTGCAGCGTAAAGGGACCAGGTCGAACACATACAATTTGCTCTTGTTTCCACCAAAAACATTAAAAGAACCAGAAGGCAGGCTGAGGAATAAAAATAATAATAAAAATCCTACAAAGACCAAGAATGGAGCAAACACAGTGCTCTGAAACCTAAAAAAGCTACAGTGGAAGATGACTCAGCTGAGCAAGGAGAGTGGAGAAACAGTCCAACACCAGAAAGCACCTTCTCAGCGACTGGGCAACTGCAGTCCACCAACAAGTCCGCCAGAAGCTGGAGGGGGACGTCGGGGCAACAGAGGGGCCAGGAATGTACTGAGGAAACATTAGGTGCCTGACTCCTCATGGCAGCAGACAGCAGTCTGCTCCCCAGGAAGAGGGAGAGGGCCTCTGCACAGCTATGCCTGCAGCAGCTTTACTCATTTACCCAAAGCTGGAACTGGCCCAAGTGTCCACCACCTAAGAACGCAGACAGACTGGGGCATGCATCTTCACAACCAAC
This sequence comes from Hydrochoerus hydrochaeris, assembly GCA_004027455.1. Lineage (NCBI taxonomy): Eukaryota > Metazoa > Chordata > Mammalia > Rodentia > Hydrochaeridae > Hydrochoerus > Hydrochoerus hydrochaeris. The sequence continues at coordinate 129,275 of PVLA01005319.1, read as the reverse complement.
TACTACTCACAACTAAAGGAAACGAAGTGAGGACACATAACTACACAAACGAGTATTGAAATCACTGTATCACATGAAAGAAAACCAGAATACATGCTGTATGCATGACAAGCAACTCCAGGAAAGACAAATCAGATCTACAGAGACAGCAAACCCAAGCGTGGAGGGGCACATGGCTCTTTCAAAGGGCAGTCACTTGGCTGTGGTGGCACTGTACAGACTATATAGCAGTCCAAACGCACCAAGCTGCACACACAAGAATAGCTTCCAGTCCAGGTAAAGTGCCTGTACAGTGCTTTCTACACAGTATGTAAGGGCGTCCATGTCCCAGCTGGTGCCAATAGCACACAGCATTCAGTGTGCCCACAGGTACCAGAAAGTGCACCATCCCCAACCACAAACACAAGTCCCTCAACACTCAGCAACCCGACTTCTAGATGTTACCCCTACAAAAAACGACAACACAGCTCCACAACAGGACTTGCAGAATACGTTCACCAATCTAATGCTTAAGTGGGAAATAATCCAAATGTTCATCATCAGGAGAAAGGTTACACTGTGACACATCTGCACAAAAAGCCTGAGCTGAGCAATACATGTTGAGTGATTCCATTTACACACCGAACAATAAATAAACCTACCTATGGTGAAAAGCATCGAAAAGAGGAGAGAAGATAAAACTTTCTGGGATGATACAAGCCTTCTATATTTTGTTTGGGGCAGTGGTCCATTAGAAGGAATGATATGAAATGATTAATCCATAAGGAACTATTCACCCAAATGTGTGCTTAATATACAGGTGTTCTGTACATAAATTACCCTTCAAGTTTAAAAAATAAAATGAGTATAGAATTTTTAAGTTAAAAAATTTGTAATTATAGTATTGGAATGTATTTAGCAAAGTACACACTTTTTTTGACTTAAGAGAGTCAAAAATAATAAATGATTCCCAGGAAATCCATCCATATTAAATGATTTTTAAAACCACAAGAAAGAAATTTCACATTCCTCCCAAGGGCCAGGTGAGCCTTGTTCTCACGTTCTGCTCAGAGAACTCCTGGAGGTCTCTGAGCCTCAGTGGGCTGTGTGTCCAGGTTCATAGAGATGCCCCAGCCCCACCTCCTCATGCATACCCAGAAAGTCACTTCACATACAGCCTCAGCCTCGGCATGCGTGACAGCTGGCCCTGTGTGTGGTCATGAGAAGGTGCTAAGCCCATTTGTCGGGATCCAGCTGTGACCCTTTCTCCCAACCACAATGACTATTAACTGAATTAAGAAAAGATCCTTCCAAGTCTCGTTGTATTATTTTGTAATTCATTACTGCTATGCTAACTGGAAATATAAACACTGCCAAAATCTGAATACCCCAGGTTTCAATACTGGCTGGTACTTGGCTAAATAAAGAGTCCAATACACAGATTTTCTTTTAGGAGCTGGAAAAGCAGGTATAAAGTCAAGAACACTAAAGGGTCCCTACCATGCTTCAAATTGTGTTTCCCCAGGGTCCATGAGAAGATCTGGTCTCCAACATGGTGCTGGAAATGTTAATTGGTGAAGTCTTTGGGTCACTGGGGGTATGCCCTCCAAAGGCAAGGTGAGACTCTGGACCTCTTTTACTCCTCTTTTTCATCCCCTAGCTTTGAGGGGAAGCTCCACCACCCACCTATGCCCTGCCCTGATTGCTTCCTCACCCAAAGTAATGGGGTCTATTGATCATGGACTGCAACTTTCAAAACTATTAAGCCAAGATAGGCATTTTCTCTAAGAAAGTCCATTATCTCAGGTATCAGTCATACTGACGGAACGCTAACACTGTACCTTTTTCCAAGGCTGCCCATCTACTGGTCTTCAAGGATTAAAAAGGAAAGTGATGGTTTCACAGGGTGAAACAAATTAAAACTGTATGTATGCTTTATTGCATGCCAACTAAACAAAGCTGAAAAACATTTTCTTTATAAAGAAAAAGGCAATATAGTAGCTATGAGTCCTTGCCATGCACTGACACTCCCAGGAGGTGGCCCAGGACAACCACAACTCCCAAGTGATTGGCTCACTTGGAGGAAAAAAAGCAGTGTAACACAGATATATATCTCACTAGGCGTGGACATGAGCGCATGATACCAGCTGTCCGCCACCAACACAGGGTGAAGCCCTGTCCAGAAAAGATCGGGAAAAATCTAGCTCTGACTACAAGGTACCTGAGTTCAGAGGAAAGTTGCAAGAAAACAGACAACCAACTCAGTAGCATTTATGAGGTCTTGGCAAGGAAGCAGGAGTTAGCTCAGGATGGGGCAATGCTATCTCAAAAGAAAGGAACCATGGAGATGAGGGCAGGGGAGAAGCCACTTCCCCAAGCCACTCCTCCTCGGCTTCTCAGAACCACAATGACCACCACCACACAGCAAGACCACACCAGGAGCTCCTGTCACACCCAGATGGACAGGGCCACCCCACAGTTCCTGCTCCATTATCACCACAGATCTTAACCAAGACATCGCCCTAGAGTCAGTAAACGCATACCTCACCTCATCAAGATGTTAACAATTTCTTAAGCACCACTATCAAATTATTGATTCAGAATTATTTTGTGCATGTACCATTTTGAGAAGAGATGCTAGATTTAAAAATCAGGGACCCCATTCAGAATTTTCAGTGTTTGTCCGTTTTCACATGGTTCAAGGTAACAAGCAAACAAAGCATCCTTTCTTTTTCAATTTAAAAGCATTTGGAACATAAATGATAGAGGCATGGAGGGACTTATTAGGCAGACGTTAAAAGGTATGCACTCAAAGAAACAGTGCAATGGGAGGGGGAGTGAGGAGAGAGAGAGGGAATGGTGAGGAGAGAGAGACAGAGAGACAGACTTAACTGGGTGCTTCTCTTCAGAGGTGCAGTTTGCATTTCTCAAAACTGAAGAACAAATTCTAAGGAACAAAGGTTAACAGTAAGAAATAGTTATTGAGAGAAAGATAGCTTCTAAGAGAGACAGAAGGGGGTCCAGAAAGTGGGTTGCCTGGAAATAATTTTGATAGCATCAAAAGTTTGTTGTTAGATGTGAAAATGACGCATGTCTTTTAAAGCTTACTCGAGAAACCATGAAGACAACATCTGAGAGTTGCTTTAAAATAACAAACAGACAAGTGGTAGGCATGCAGATGCACTGGTAATGGGAAGCAGGATTACACGATCACTTACATATGTACACATTTAAAGTCACTCCTGTGGGGTGTGGTGACACACACCTATAATCCAAGCACTTGGGAGGCTGAGGCAGAAAGACCACCGGGAGTTCAAGGCCAGCCTGAGCTACGTAGTCAGTATGAGGGTAGCCTGAACTCCATAGTGAGACTCTGTTCAAAAAACCAAAACCAAAATAAAAATAAAATTGCTCCTAGCAAAAACTTTCTAAAGTCAAAAATTACTAAATTAATGATTAGGCAGGGTATTACACATTAAGAGACAAGAGACATACAAAACAAATCCAATATGTAACATTAAATAGATCCTGATTCCAAGTATTTAAAAAATTTGATATAACTGGGAAAATCTGAATATGTACTACTAAATGCACTTCTAAATAGAATAGGGAATTATTATCTCAAAGTGTGACACTGGTCATGTATTATCTTGTTAAGTTAGAAAGGGGCATTGTGAAGTCTGCAGGAAAAGTTAAAAAGACTGCACACAATTTTGAATTAGTTCATCAGGCAAAGGGAAAAAGTACATACATGCACATTCATCCTTATAGAGAGAGAGCCAACCGGGCAAAATGACCGCTGATGCATGTAGGTGGCAGGGGTGACAGGCATTCACTACACTGTTCTCTGAACTCTTCTGTATATCTGACTTTTTATAATACATGGTAAGATTCAAACTTTCAAACTGGGCTCAGTGGGTTAGTCTACAGTCCCAGCCACTTGGGGAGGCTTAAGCAAAAAGATGGCCTAACATTCAAAGTTTAAGGCCAGCCTGGACAACAGTGAGACTCTGGCTCAAAAGACAAAAACAAAAAACTAAAAACAGCTTTCAAAGGATGACATACAACTGTGAGAGCTAGGCAGAAAATCTCCATCAAGGGTCATTCATCAGCTGAAAAAACAAGTTTGGGAGCTCACTGTTCAAAAGGCTCACTACAGTCCCACATACCCCAGAAGAATGAGCATCCGGCCCAGCCTCTAAAAAGGCCATCACTGGAAGGTGTGGCTCTTCAGCAAGCTAATCCAAAAGACACCTGGCACCTGGGCAGGGACTAAGAGAACAAAATTAAGACAAGTCCTGTTGAAAATATAGCCAATGCTCTAGTTATAGTTCTATACCACAACTTGATTCACAAAAGAAAGACAGTATAAAAGGAGATGTTGTTTGAGGAAGTAAAAACTTATGAACGGTAAATTCCAAAGTGGAAAAAAAAATACATTATATCCTCTAAGAGACTCATCAATATTCCTAACAAGTCAATGATCAGTCTGTCACTGTGTAAACTAAAGAAAAAGCCTGGACTGGAAGAAGGACAGGTGCTCTAGCCTGAACACACATCCAAGGACACAAGAAGGAAGGCCTGGCCACAGGTCTCCAGAGAGAGGTTCTCTGAGCATACGCAGACACCAGCTCAGCCATGTGACAGAAACGCCTTGACAGGAGATCCCTACAGCTGGGGGACCGTGGGAATTTCATTAGCAACAGGATCAGACATCTAATGAAAGACACAAGTATCAAGTCCATGAAGCACAAAGGAGTTGCAGGGGGGAAAATAACTACACATGTATGACACAGCTGTGAATAATGTTAACAGGCTCCCAATCAGAGGGATAAGAAGTCATTACCCTCCTCCCCGGGGAAATGGAAAGGCTAAATTTTTATCCTGACATATCAGCGAGCAGCACTTCCTTTAGAAAGGTAGCAACAGGAGACTATGTGGACATATAGAAGACAACAAGAAAATGAATGCTGCAAGAGGTTAAATGGCTGAGTTTGCCTACACTGAAGGAACAGTCTCAAACAAAGTAGTAGGGAAGTGTGGTTTTCATTTTTACAAGCTTACATGACCACTGAAATTTTTAAACTACATGCATGTAAACCTTTAAAAGTCTCCTAAAACCCCACAGCCTACTAATATTCTAATTATCCACTCACTATGTGGCTGCCATCAATTAAGTTTAATTTTTAAACAAACCTAAGGTTTGTTTAAAAAAAGATGTGAAGAATTTTTACTTACTAAATATCCTTCAAAAATAAGAACAGATAAATACTGTGTATTTCCAAAGGTTTAATTAAACCATTACTTTATCAGAAGTGTCTGTCCTAGTATACCAGTGTTTACAGTCTGATTAATACCTCAAGGTATCACTCTATGCACACTTTCATCTTTTTCTAAACAACCTCACAGAGCTTACTACGTGATATCAGATTATCACTGCAAATGTGAGGTACAGGCACTGCTTGGCCATAAACCAACTGGACAGAGGCCTCAAGTGAGCCGGCTGAGGCCTGATCCTGTCCTGCTGACACCTGGTCCTGGGCACAGACCTGGGCTGCAACCATCCAGCAACCCAGCCGAGGGCAGACGAGCTCATTACACAAATGCCCAGGGCAAAGTCAACAACATGGCCAGTCACAGCCAACTTACAGCCCAAACTCTAACTCTAAAATGAGACTGGACACTCTGGCTGCATGGGTGCATGAGTGCACACCTGTTACATGTGTTCACGGGGACAAAACAAAGGACAGTTTCTCTGCTTCCAGACTCCAAGTAACAGAACCCTCTAAGCAAAACTTACACTTCAGCACTGCAAGGTATTCTGAATCCTCTTTGTTATACTTTGAAGAGGAGCTAAAAATGAACAGCACTAGAGATTACAGAAGCACTCTGAAAGAAAAAACCTACAAATACAGCACCGACACCAAGATCAGCTCTGTTTACAAATGTGATTAAAGAGAACCAGCAAGTGTATCAAGAAGCAAGGAATGGTGAAAAACTCCCCTAAACATTTTTATAACGATGACTGGTTTGCTCATCAGTAAGAGGAAAGGTCCACTGAAAACAGAAATTAAAGTATGTAAAACATTCTCAAAAACTCAAGACAGGTCTGGTGGCACACACCTGTAATCCCAGCACTCGGGAGGCTAAAGGAGGAGGATCACTGTGAGTTCCAGGCCAGTCTGAACTGCATAGTAAAATCTGATCTCAAAAATACCAAAAAAAAAAGACTTCAAAAGATCACAGTGTAGCTGTGTCCCAGACTCAGGGGAGAGAGCCAACAGCACTGAGTCACTGATAGAATCTTTAAAGCATATTTTTGGGTGGTATTGAGGCTTGATCCCAAGTCTTTATGCATACTAGGTATGCCCTAGCCCATCTCTTTTCATTCATCAATTTCACATAAAAGGCCTTATTTGCAGCTTCCCAAAAACAAAAACAAAAATGCTGGCACTACTAAGCCAGCAGTCTGGCAGCCAGCAACTGGCTGGCACCCATCAGTGTGTCATCCCAATGGCACTGCCTACCTACCTGCCCTGGCTCCAGGCTAAGGGATTCATTTAAGTGCAGATGTGGAAAAGGGCTAAGAAAGGACTCACCTTCCTGAGAGGAAAACTGTAGCAGGTGGCGACACCTGTCCTGAGAGGCTGACTGCCTCCCCACACCTGTACTCCTGCGCAGAGAAGGGCTGCACACTTTTGGCAAGAACAACTGGGTCAGCCTTAAGGAAATCTGAGGTACTTTTCGCAAAATGCTAAAAATCAGTTGTAAGTTTTCACCTTACATTTTTACCTTAACTTCTCCTCCATTAAGAAAAACTTTACACTACGTGTAGTAAGTGAATTAGATACCTCTGAAAACTCTTAGAAAAAGAAATTTATTTTATGGTGGCCTCTTAGCAGTATCACATATAGCATTAACACACAAAAATAAACTTCACATTGATCTAGCACCATACACAAAAATTAACCCCAAATAGGCTGCAGACCTAAATATACAACCTAAAATATAAAGTTTTTAGAGTGTGTGGGCTAGCAAACAAGAGTCCATCCCCACCCCAACACCCAAGCAACCAGCTGATCCAGAGAAACACAGGCTGCGATGATAGCTATAGAAGTGAAATGCAATCTGATGCTTGCGGTGTTTGGTGTTTCACTGACCTTGCAAGTCTAGGGCCAGTGGTCTGATCATCTGTTCTGAGGATTAGCGGTAGGCAATGTGGCATCTAGGGGGCATCTCCTTCTAAGGGTTGCAGCCATTATTTATTCCCTATTGTCTTGTTTTTAAGTCTTGTATCGTTTTCATTGTTTTGTTGGGTTGAGTTTTGTTCTATTTTATTTTGTTTGATTTACTCTGATGGCATGAGCAGGTATTTCAAAGACAGCAAGATACACTGTTGGATTTACTATTGTCTCGTTTTGAAGTACTTTATTGTACTCATTGTTTTGTTTTTATTGGTTCTATTCTGTCCTGTTGGATTTATACTATGTCTGAAGGTATCTGAAGCTATTTGAAGACAGCGGAGGCATTATGGTAACTATTGTTGATTTCATAATGTCTTGAAGCCCTGTGTCACTTACACTGGATTGTTTTGATTGGTTTTGTTTCATTTTCCTTGGTTTTATGCTCTTTAAAATTAAACTAAATAAAATTTCTAAAAGAAAAAGGAGAAAATCATTATGAAGTTGGGTTAGGTAGATTTCTCAGAAAGGATCTCAAGGTCACGATTTAAAAAAAAAAAAAAAAAAGACACACTAAACCTCAATAAATGTTCAAAACTACTCCTCTCAGAAAGATTCCATTAAAACAATTTTCTAAAAAATCTACAGACTGGGAGAAAAAAACCTCTAAAACTCACTTACTGGCTAAAGCACTCTCAAAACTCAATAACAAAAAAACAAATTTAGGCCCTGGGTATGATGGTGGCATACATCTATAGTTTCAGTGTCTCAGGAGGCTGAGGTATGAGGATCGCGTTAGCACAGAAAGGAGGTGAGAACCAGGATGGGCAAAATAAAAAGCTCTCTCATAAAAAAAAATAATAATAATTAAATTAAAAACAGATGGGTTAAGGGAAAGGAGGAAAGAAAAGGAAAAAGACAAAAACGTGTGTGTGTGTGTGTGTATGATAACTAAGATGGCTATACTAATAATTCTATTAGTTCTTGAAAAAGAACAGTTAATACTCATATGATTAGATCAATTTTGCATGTACATATCTGGTAATCTAAGAAATTCTTTTGAAGATAACAATATGCAATATAACAACCATTATTAAATTTCTATCAGCTTGTTTGAAAGCCTACATTGTTATTATTTTGAGTTTCTTGCTGTTGCTTGTGTCTTTTGCTTTGTGTGTGTCTTTTTTCTGTTAAATTAAAAGCAGAAATAAATTACCCACTGCCAAAAACAAAGAAACAAATAAAAAATACCTATACAATTACACCATAAAAGACATATACAAACCTTATCAAAGACAGACAAATGGCAAAAAAAGCAAATGAAAAGATGATCGATTACCTTCGGTTGCTATAAAAATTCAAATTAAAACTACAATACATTACACATCTATCAGAGGAGCTAAAATTTTAAAAACTGATCATAGCAATATGTTAAAAGATGTAGAAGAGCCAGATATCTCAAATACAGCACTAAGAGAACATAAAACACACAACCACTCTCAAGAGACAGTGTGGCAGTTTCTTACCAAGTTAAATACGCACCTGCCTTCAGAACCAATCACTCCACTCCATATTTACTCAGAGAAATGGGTGCATATGCCTATATAACAACTGGCACTATACACAGATATTAACAACAATTTCATTTATAACAACAAAACTGCAAATAACCCCAATGTTCACTACCTGGCAAATGGATAAGCAAAGTGGTATTTCCATACAGTGGAATACAACCTAATAATTAAAAGGAATGAAATAATGAATACGTATAAGAGAGGTATACGTATTATGCCAAATGAAAAAAGCCCGTCCAAAAAAGGGGCATTCTATGTGAATCCATTTACACAAACATTTTATAAAATATAAACTCATCAATAGCAGAAAAAGCAGACCAGCAATTTCTTGGTACCTACGAGACTTAAAAATGGGCAGACAAAAAACTCAAAAATGCCAACAATGGGTATGTTTACTCCCAAATGTGCTAGCCATGTCCTTTACAGGAAAGGTTATCAAACAGTACACTGTAAATATATGTAGTCACTCAAGACAGCTGTCAACAAAGAGTGAACAATGGGAGACATCTTACAAAAAGAGATGGGTGGCGGGCACCAAGAGCATCAGTGCATGAATCCCCACTGACCTCAGGAAAGGCATGTCACCCCAGCCGCCCAGACAGGCATGACAGGAGACAGTCCTGCCTGGTCAGAAAGAAACTGTGCCCCCTCTCCCAAGCTAGACAAGAATGCAAAAGAAAAACCATTTTGGGAAGAACATGAGAAACCACTGTGTTAAAGGGTTAGCAGCTCAAAACCAAACTTTTAGCTTAACTGTGTCTTATAGTGGTGGGAAAGCATCCAGGAGAGCCCCAGTTACTCTAGCTGAAACAGGCATGAACATGAACTCAGGACAGAGGTCTGCCAGGTCTGTCTCTGAGTATACACTAAGGGCTGAAGAGAGGTGTCAAGGGGAGACAGGAGAGATGGACATAACAGTAGAACACAAGGGCAAAATTTTATGAATCACAACATAGGAGAGGACCCTAATGACATCTCATCTGTCAAAGTTAACTACTCCAGCAGTCTTGTGAGGTACCATCCCCATACCCTGTGGAAGGCAAGCCAAGCCTTTACATCAAATCATGGACCACCACAACCGCAAAGGAATTACAAAGTCCAGGGAGTGAATAAAACCTAAAGTAAGCCAACAAAGTATGCAGGTTCACTGAAGGAACGCCACTAAAACATTTTTACAAAATTCAGACTCAAGCCAATTCAATTTGAGCAGTGATTTCTAAATTCAATAGTTTAAATCCTCAAGTACCCTACAAAGGAAACAAGACTATTTTAAAAATAAAACCAAAGTGCCAAACTACTATAGAGTGTAGTCAACCCTACTGCATGAACAGAAGTCCTGGCCTGTGGAGTTAATTCGTCCCAATCTCGAGGTCAGACTGAAGATCTGCACAGTGGGACGATTTGCAGCATCTGATACTTCAAATGCAATAAGAATTATACATTCCTCCCTATCAACAGGCCAGTTTTGTGAAATGAGAAATCCACTCAAGGCCAAATCCTAAGTCTACACCCCCTGTTCTCAAAGCCTACCACTTTATTTGCCCCCTAATTGAATGTACAATGTATTTGGTTTCACAGCACATACCTGTTTGGAAGGTAGGATTTGCTCCAGGGTACATGTTGGGAGAATAAGCAGGAGCTGCTGCTGCATAGCCCATGGGGAAACCAGCTGAAAACATACACAGCACAATGGATATTGTCAATCAAAACGTGAGATGATATTACAGCTAGAGCTCTCGCAAATGCTGCTCTTCCCATCCTCTCCAGACCCCAATGGCATGCTGTGTGCTTCTCAGTTCACCTCTGTCTTTTTTCCTCAGAATTCTGATGTGTCATAACCATAGACAAGTTTTGTGGGGGAATGGAGCACTGGGGACTGAACTCAGGGCCTTGCACTGAGCTTTTTTATCTTGAGACTGGGTCTCATTAACTTGCCCAGGCTGGCCTTGAACGTGTGATCCTCCTGCCTCAACCTCCCCAGTAACTGTGTGCCAATGTGCACAACCATAATCATGTGTTTTAAACCTCTCATCACCATGCTCATAACTTTCTACAACTGGAAAATATTTCACAAACTGAGTCTAAGTCTACTGTCAAGAGCCAACCCCAGAGGCTCTCGGTGTAGTTCCGTGGTAGCGTGTTTGCTCAGCACCTGTGAGGCCCTTGGGTAATCCTCAGCATCAAAATAAATAAGAATAGAAAAATAAATCATCACCAAAAATAAATTATAACCAAAAGACTTTTAAAAAGAAGCCAAGTTAGATTAAGAAAGCCTCCAACACTGTTTCATTTCAGATTCCAACCACAATTTATTCCTTAGCAAGAATTATAAGAGTGCTAAAAATACCACATGCTAGGTCCCAAATATCTGGCTTTACTACCCAGAGTACCGAAGAAACATCACTCTGGACCCCAGAGCCCATTTCTGCTTCTGTCAGTGAGACAGTAAGTGTTTTAAAGCCACGTATTCTCAGTGACTCCAAAAACAAAGCCACAATAATGCTCATTCTCAATTAAAAGCTAATTTTTGTTTGTTTGGTTTTGTTTGTTGAGACAGAGTCTCACTATGTAGTTCAGACTGACCTTGAACTTGCTACATATCTCAGGCTGGCCTCAAACTGATGGTTATCCTCCTGCCTCAGCCTCCCAAATGCTGAGATTACAGATGTGCATCACCACACCTGGCTGATTTTTTATTCTTAAGCACTACTGTATTTAAAAATTCAAGTTCATTGTAGGTTTCTTCAAATTGTGAAGTTCTAATCCCATTCCCCCAATTAAGGGTCACTAGCCAATCCCAGGCTGTCAATGTTATTAAGCTTCAGGATTCCTCCCCTAAAGCCACAAAGAAATGGGAAAAACCAACAGGATTTACACAAAAACAAAGTGGTTTTTACTAATAAAAATCATATTTACCAGTAATCCTTACTATGAACACAACAGAAATATTAAACACACTGAAGTGTTCTAGTCAGATCCCTGGCTCCAGGGTGTTCACCAGCAAAGGGAGACCACCACCTGCCCACCTTCCTCAGAGCCAGGGGCCCTTGAGACTCTTGACCCCTCACCTAATCCTGCTTCACCATGCTGGAGATGACCCTTGTATAACAGCAAGGGCATGAAGAAGCCTTCCTTGCACAGAAGACATACAGCCAGCTCAGGCTTTCTAACCTGATTAGTGTCACAATTACTTGGGAAAGGCTGCATGTCTCTACTCCTATCTTCTGGAACCCAAAAATGACTTGAAAGGAAACTGGTTTTCAGAACTGTGCTGAGGGAGCCCACAGAAAGTGTTTCTAAGGGTATGTGGACCAGGACACTGAAGTGCACCATGACTCTTAATAACCAAGTGAGGAAACCTTGAGAGTTAGCTAAAAATCAGGAACAGGGAAGGGAACATCTTTATGGATGGGTTTTACATTTTCTGCAGCACTGGGGCTTGAAGGCAAGGCTCTCATGAGAGCTCGACACTCTAGCACTGAGCTACACACCCAGCTCACAGGTAGGTTTTATTTGAAGGCTCTGAAATCCTTGGCGCACACAGCAGCTCTGGCCAGGATGCCCTGCTCTATCTCCCTGCCCCTCCAAGCTGTCCTTCAGGTATCTGAGGGAACAGGGGTCATCAACCATGGCCCAGAAGAATCCCTACAAGTGCTCAGTTCTCACAGATGAATCTGCTGCTTCAAATTCACTTTCCTTAGTTCTTAAAACTGATTCTCTTCTACCTCAGCAGGAGCCACTGTGGGTTTCCCATCTGGATCCTCACTTTCCCACTGCCCTCTCTAACTAGTAAGAAAAGAGTATGTGTGGCCAAATGTTTTATCAACTCATTCTGTATCCAGGGCAGAGGTTTCCATCAGCATCCTGTGGGCTAACTGCAAGTTCCCCCAGAGACCAGACTTTAAGGCCCACAGGCTGTGAAGCTGCCTTCAACTCGCCCACAGGGGCTGTCAGGATATAGCTCAGATACCAGGGCACCAGTTAGAATGCTCTAAAAAATGGTTTATTTATTCAAAAACTAACCACCACTAGCCAAAATCATACCCTACAGACAGACCTCTGCAACAATTCCCACAAAATTCAAATTTCCTCATCTCTCCCCATAAACTCTGAGTAAACTCTCAGAAGTCGTTTGCTCTGTACTTCTCTGCTACCATTTAAGGGTCCCCAAAAAACTGTCATGTGGTTGACCATTCTCATCCTGCCCTTCTTAACAAGGAGTTAAATGCTCTAAAAATCAAACAGAAGACATATACAACACATATGTAAAGCTTAGTCACCCACCAGAAACAGGATGACACCACACCCCTGGCCCCTATGCAGGAGCTGAGTCCTCTGATCCCCTTGGAGCCTCTGCTGCTTCTGTGCCTTGCCTCTCCTCTCCCTCCAATCTATTCCTCACCAGAACATAGCTCACCTTATTATCTCTACTCCAGCTACTCCAACAATTTTCACCTGGGCTGCACAAATACCCAGAGGAAGTGAAGGATGAGTGGGAAAGGAAGGGGGAGAAGCAAAGATCACCATGATGCTGGCAAAGAAAGCCACAAAGTGGACCTTCACAATTTCTAAGACGATGACATTCGTTAAGATTGGTGAGAACCAATGAAAAACCCTAGGCAAGCTAAAAAATACAGGCCTGTATCACTGAAAAACAAAAGACAAGGTCCCCATCTGGTCCCCACAGATGACCCAGAGACTGCAGCCATCTGACGAGGTCTCTAAAATACGTGAGCGGCATTTGGGAAAAAACAGAAGATGCAGGAAATTAGTGACAGATTATGATTTAGCACATAGACTTTACAACAACTTTGAGTATAATTAGTAGAATTAGATAAATGGATGTAGGTCAGTATTCATATTTAAGTTCAAATGAAGAAAATCACACTAATTTTCAAGAAACAAAAACTATTCTGATAGAAATCAGAATGCAATAATATCTTTAGTGTGAGCAAAAGTGTCAACCTAAAAATCTACAAATGAAGGCTGCAAACAATCTAAAACTTCAAAGCAGGTCTGAGGGAAAACAAAAGCATGACATGACAGAGAAACAGCAAAAGGCCTTCAACCACCGACCCAGGGAAAATAAGCCCAGGAGGGGTGAGTACAGAAGAGACTGAGGGCAACGGACATGCAGTATCAGACACAGCCTCATAGAAAATAAAGAAATACTTCCATGACCTCATCGACAAATTTAAATCTGAAATTCAAAAACTCAGGTGAAGCAAGATATAAGAAGATTAATAAAAGAAATGCTGGATACTCAAGAAGAATGGAGGAACCCAAAGAAAAGAGAGAAGCCTTCGATGAAGAATATAAACAAATCTAGAATACACGAAACAGATCCAAAGAGGGTATCAGGAAATTAAAAACTCCACTGAAACTGGCAAAACTTCTTAAAAGAAACTAAAGACAGACTTTTAAAACTTGAAGATAAGTTTGCAATGTATGATGGCGAAAGGAAGGATCTCTTAAAAATAACAAGGAACCAGGAAGTAATGATACAAAGGCTAGAAGACGATAGGATTTATAACTTAAGAATAAAAAATGTGAAGAAGAAGCAGGGACAAATACAAATGAAATAATAAGGCTATTCATAGAAATAATTAAGGGAAAGCATAGGAAGTGATGTTTAGATATATGAGACATACAGAATTCCAGCCAGCTACAACCAAAACAGATCTACACCCAGACATATAATAGGATTCCAGAAATCCATCAGAAGAACAGAATATTAACAGTGGTCAGAGAAAAGAAACAGATTACCTATTAAGAAAAACTCATCAAAATCACAACGGACTTCTCGATGCAAACCATCAAATCAAGAAGAGCTTGGAGCAAAATATTCCAAGCTCTGAAAGAAAATAACCTCCAACCCAGATTGATGTACCCTGCAAAACTGTCTCTCAAAATTAATGGAGATACAAAGATATTTCCATTACAAAGAGGAACTGGGGGAGTTTGTGACCACCAATCCAACCCTGCAAAGAATACTGAAGGACATTCTAGACAGACAGGCAGACAGAGAGAGAGAGAGAGAGAGAGAGAGAGAGAGAGAGAGAGAGAAGAAAATCACCAGGATTCCAGGACCGGCAGAAAAACCTCAATGAAAGGGGCAGACAGTGGAATGAAGGAGAAAAGTAAACAACAATGACAGAAAAATAGCATAGCAGAGATGAAGCAGAGAAGATTGGCTATATCGCTGTTTTGTCTTGACTGATTTTATTCAAATCTGGTATGCTTGAGGGTGTCAAATCTGGGAGTAGGGGCAACTACTCTGGGAATGGCAGGATTCAATAGGATACCCATTCTGGTTTGATTATTAACTGCCTCTGAAATCCTATAATGTCTCCAATGTTTGGTTTTTATTAGCAGTACTATGCACCACTAAGTTTAACTATACTATGCCTGATGATATAGACAATTTTATTGAAAATAACAGGAGACATCATGATGACAACTGTAGATCACCTAGTACTGTGATTTTATGTCCTTCCCATTTTGTGTTTCTCTAGGAATTTGTACTGTTGACTTGTTTTGGTTTGTTTTTCACTCAAATACAGAAAGGCTATGTATGGATGTAGAGGCTTATACATGTGTAGAACTTCTAAACAGTTTACAAGGATTATAGTTATTATAAAAAAGAGAGAGAGGAAAGTATTCTAAAGAATGTAACTGCATTTACGTTTGAGGGTGTAGGATTGATGACCATAATACTAAGGTTTTGTTGGATAGATGAACAGAGCTGATTGCAGTATCACTGTTTAAATGTCTACTTTGTATGCTTTACTTTTGTAATTTGAACTACTTCTAGGAGAAAAATATGTAATTGTCAACTAGTGATTTCTTACTGATTTTTGTTTTTTTTTAATTTTGTATTATTTCTATCCTCTGTTTCATTTTTTTCTCTAAAAAATTTTTTAAAAAAGACAATAAGTAATATAACAACCATTGTTAAATTTCTTTCATTCTGTTTTGAAAACTTATATTGTTATTGTTTAGAGTTTACTGTTGTTTATGCCTTCTGCTTTTGGTTTTCTGACTTTTTTTTAAATAAATTTTAAAAATTCAAAGCACTAGGCAAATGTAGGCCCTCCAAAGATATCACAATGGTTCCCTACAATCTGTGATTATAACCTTATTTGGAAAAACTCTTTGTAAATATGACTAAGGACCCTGAGATGAGATCATCCTGGATTATCCAGGTGGTCCTGAAATCCAACCATAAGTGTCCTTACAAAAAGCAAACAGAAGAGAAGATGTGACCATAACATGACAAGCAAGGAGAACCAACAGTGCCAGAAGCTGGAAGTGAAAAGCAATGCTCAGTGCCTCTGAGGGACTGTAGGCTGCCAACACCTTACCTTCAGACTTCTGAGAAAATAAATTCCTGTAATTTAATGTACCGAGTCTGTGGCTATAATTTATTATAACAGCTACAGGAAATGAATATACTCAACAAAAATGTGCCCCGAAAATGAAAGAAAAATACAGACACTATCAAAAGGACAAATTTCACTCAAACACTTATGAAGGAAAAAAAATACTAAAGGGAGTTGTTCAGACAAAGGGCAGTGAGTCCAGACAGAGCCATGTCAACAGAGAAAGCAATGAAGGCTGTTAAAAATAATGTGTTAATACAAATGGAGACTGACTGAACCAAATAAAAACAGCAGCCTACTCTGGCCACTTACTCAGGGCACTGAGGCAGAAAGATGTCATGCTTAAGCCCAGTCTAGACAACTTCGCAAGACTTTGTCACAGGGCAGAGAATTTAAGGGGAGGGGCAAGGTTACAGGTCAGTAGTAGAAAGCCTCTGGGTTCAATTCCCAGTACTACCTCCTTCAAAAAAGGAATGTATTAAGTATGGCACAATAAAAAGAAAGAGGGTATAAAAAGTTGTGATCTTTATAGTAACCATTAAAGGCACAATCAAAGAATTTCTAATACAAGGATAAATCAAAGAAAAATATCTGATTAATCCGAAAAAGAAAAATTAAAAGAATCTAACAATGAGAGAACAATGAAGATTCTAGTTATAAATTCAATTATGTAAGTAATGACTACAACTAAAAGACAGTGAGCCTCGGGCAAGAGCGTTCCTCTCTCATCGACATGCTCCCACAGGCTTGAACCACAGTGGCACAAACAGCTCTAATCACTCTTATCAGCTAGTTACTAATAAAATTAGTAAAAAATCTTCTGACAGAGCAGCCTGAGACATATGAAATACAGCTGAATGATAAACATCTTGAACTTAACAAGAAAGACAACAGGTCCACCTGCTTGTCAGACCATAAGGTAGCATGAAAGCACTCTCCTCAGAACATCCTGTCACCTTTTCGGTGGGGAGGTGTTTCATTGGCCTCAGAACTCTGGAGTCACCTAAGGCCACATTCCTGACCCTTGGGGGTCTAAATGACTTGAAGTGCTGACTGCACTGAGACCTCACTGATACAGTTTATAAAAGTCAGGGAGGCTCGAAATATCAAAACCAAACAAACAAAAACCAGATAAGTATAAAGAAAAGGAAAAATTATATAAAAGCCTACAAAATGTAAAGTCATTTTGAAATTACAGAAATTTTCTTTCAATCTGAGCACAGTGGCACATACCTATGATCTCAGCACTCGGAAAGGCTGAGGTACAATAACCTTAAGTTCAAGTCCAGCCTGAACAACTCAGTGATTCAGTAAGACCTTGTCTTAAAATAAAAGAGGGCTGGGATTTTTAAACCAAAAAGGGAAAAAAAACCTAAGTGGTTTTTCAATGCACAATTCTCTTGACCAGGGTTCAGCAAGCAGTGGCCCATCGTCTTTCTCAGCTCAGTGAGAGCAGCACCCAGGTACTGTCAAAGGCCTCTTCTGCACTACTAGCAGAGCAAGTCCCCAAACTGTCCACACTCCTCACACAGTTCCTGCTGGGCCTCTACAATGTGCTAACCCCGCCCTTGCCCAACCACACAGCAGCACAAAGTGCTGACATTTCAGCACCCACGGCCTTACACATAACTGATATTTATCACCAGCAACGTTTTAGGGTCTTACCACATAATAAGTTTCTGTTTCCTTGGCTCCAGATTCACTCAGGATCCTCTTCAGCTAGTTAGCACTTTGCTGACACTAGTGTCATAGTTTAAAAATATAAGTCTCACCATTAAATTGTCTTTCATCAATCTGGAAAACTCCATCACTCCTTTTCTTCCAGTCTCTACTTAGTCCTCACATTGTTTAACCAGCCTCCTACTTCCCCATGTTCCAGTGTTATTTGTTTGTTTGTTTAGTTTATTTTTTTATGGTTCTGGGGACTGAGCTGCCACCCCAGTACTTTTTTATTTTTTATTCTGAGACAGCTGTGACTGGATCACTAAGTTGCCCAGCCAGGCTTCAATTTGTCATCCTCCTACCTCAGCCTCGCAGACCGTGCTAGCTAATCTTAACCGGCAAGCACACCAATTAAGACACTCCTAGAGAGGTGACTGGGCCATGGGGGTGCTCTGCACAGCAGTGGATTAACTCAAGGAAGATAACAGAGGACTGTGCTGATAGGAGGCGGGGCAAAGTCAGAGGAGGGGTCAGTGAGGAGACCTCTGGAGGGTGTTACCTCGCTGGAGCTCCTCCCTTGTACTCAGCTTCCCCACTTTCCCTGAACTAAGTGGCTTTCTCTGCCAGGCCCTTCTGCCATGACTCTGCTTTTGAGGCAGTCAAGCACTGACAGAAATCACTTAAACCATGAGCCGAATTAAAACTCTTCTCTTCAAACTGCCAGCTGTCTCAGCAACAGAAAACCTGACTAATATACCCACTTTCTTTAGCCTACACTCTGTGTTGTTTTTTTCTTTAGCAGTGTTCCATGTGCACATTAACCTAAGGGGGTTTTTTTGGTTTCCACTACCAGGAATCAAACTCAGGACTTTATGCTTGCCAGGCAGGCGTTTGTGCCAATAAGCTACATCCCTGCACCCCTAACCTGAGTTTTGTTCCAACTGTGTTTTTTTATTATTATTTAAAATCCAGACAGTTCATTTTTCCCTCAGTATCTTTCTCCTCTCTTACATTTTTTACTTTTTCTCTTACACTTCAATTTTTGTAAATTTGTCTATACACACAGCTTGTATCTGCTAGTTCCATTCCTGCAGTCTGCCATGACTGGAGGTTTTACATGATCAACAATGCCCCATATTTTCAGGAGCTTCAGGGACAAAGAAGCATGATGACTATTTTTTGTGTTATTCAACTGCTGTAGCCCTCTAAAAAGTAAGTAACATAAACAAAAACCCCAAACATCCCTGAGGGCTACAAATGCTTAGAAAATACTGCCTCCTTCTCAGAGTCCGCGAAAGTACAAGCTTTCTCACAAGGTTCATAAATAAATTTCTCAGTCTTCACAGGTAAGGAACACTCTCCAGAGATCAGACGAAGAAAGATCAGAGACTCTCCTACTCCGTCTCAAAAGGTCCTCAAGGTCCTCCTCCAGTTATGGAAAACCTTTTAGAGTCCAAGTGCAAAAATGCAACCCAAACCCCACTTATTTAACACAAAGTGCAAACACTGCAGTTAGGCCTGAATACTGAGGTCTTAATTTAGAAAAAACACCTTTACATTTACATCTTTTGTTTCAGAGAACAACACAACATGTGTGTCATAGCTTCCCCACTACTGTCTTAAGCCTTATGTTCTTGTGTAGATTATCAAAAAATCCATAATCAGCAAATCCTTCTAGGATAGACCCAAAGCTAGAACACTTTCATATTTTTCTTCCCTTCTTACAAATTCAGTTACACATGTGTAAAATGTTTTACATTTTCTTAGTTTTGTAGCAACATGGTTTTAGGATTATCTTTTGTATCACATTATTAAAACCTAAGATGACAAGATAACCACTGGCTGTATCTGACCAAACAACTCCCCTAGGTTTTGCTTCACACCATCCCTCATAGTCTGTTTGCCTAAGTGACTCTGCTAGGGGCAAGGAATGTGTCAGGCCTAAGCCTATCTGGCCCAAAGTAGGAACTGAATTCAATCAGGATAAACCCCAGGCTGGTCTGAATAGAGAACAAGACATCCCACTGGGGTTCCTACGGGGCAGAGATAAGAGGCTCCTAGGAAGAGACTGTTTGAGGCACAGACCACAGCGGAGAGGTGTGGGCCCTGTGCCCAACCCTGAGCCAACACTGAGGAAAAAGTAACGCTGAGACCAAGAGGTACAGAAACCAGACCCTACTCCCACTGCTGAAGCCACCAGATAAAATTTTGACCAAACCCAGTCTGTTCTTGAAGCACTTAGCTTCTTCCTTGTCTCAACTGCTCTGAGCTGGGTTTGTCCACTGAAATTGTTTTTACTGACATAGAAACAGACCAAAAGTGTTCAAAGTTCGATAATCAAAACAAAATTCTACTTGCTTACCTGGGTAACCAATTCCTTTGGCATTTGCATAGGGAACCCCAGAAGATCCAGGGCTATAGACAGGATTCATGATTTCAAGAACTAAAAGGAAAAAAAAAATGATTTAGCCAGGCACTATCATTCCAATTTTTGTCCAGCATCAATCCCAAAACGTGTGCAGCGAGAGCCTTTCTCTAGCCTACTATAAAACGTTTTTCAGCAGAGAACAAAAAAACACCAATGTTCCAACATGCTACCTAAACCAGCACCTGGTAACGTTTTTTTACAATTCTCCTGTCTTTCAGAGGTGAAAGACAGAGGTGAAACAGAACACAGCTATTAAAATGAGACAGGGGGATTCTACAAATACCCTAAATACCCTTGTAATAATAGTTAAGATCTTGGTTATAAAGATTAAGGAGACCTTCCATGACTTTTCAGCCTGAAGCCTATATACCAGGGACTGAACCCACTGAAACTATGAGCCAAAATAAACATCTCCTCCCTTACAATGTGGGTGTTAGGGTCTGTTATAGCTTGGGTCCAGATGTCCCTCCAAGTCTCATGCAATCATAGGTGGGACTATTTCAGAGGTGGCTGGATCTAGAGTGTGCGACACGGGGATTGATTCCTGGTGCAGTGCTAAGATCAAGAGCATTAGGATTAAGGGTATGAATGTAGCCCACCCAAAGTAGCCTGGTAAGATATAAGGGACAGAAAAAGGGTCTGGTCACCCCTTACTTGCTTTTGCTGTCTTCTGTGGGCCATGAATGGGTTCTCCTTTGCAATGCTCCTCAGCCAAGCCTCTCTGCCTTGAAGCCAACCATCTATGGACTGACTATGGACTGTGAGCTAAATAAACCTTTCCCCCTTAACTTTCAGTGTCAAATATTTCATCTCAGCAACAAGAAAAGTAACTAACACAAGATCTCAGTTAAGAGAAAGGCTGACTAATATACTTACATAATGAAAATTTCAGAGCAGTGAAGAATGAAACAGAAAGACTTCCAATGCTCATGAATTGACAGAATTAATACTGTCAAAACAGCCATATTACCAAAAGCAATGTACAGATTCAACGGAACCCCTATCAAAATATCAGTGACAGTATTCACAGAACTAGAAAAAGAAGTCCTAAAATCTGCATGAAAACACAAAATACTGACAGAAAACCTAAACTGAAAGAACAAGGATAAAGGCATCACAATACCCAACTTCAAATTATATTACAAAGCCCTAATAACAAACAGTATGGCACAGGCACAAAAAGAGACAGGCAGACCAACAGAATAGAATAAAGGAAACAGAAACAAACCCACTCAACTATCCTCACTGGATTCTGGACAAAGCAGTCAAAATAAATACTGGAGAAAAGAAAACCTCTTTAATAAATGGTGCTGGGAAAACTAGATATCCTTTTGCAGAAGAAAACTAGATCCCAGTTTTTCACCCTATACAAAAATCAATACAAAATGAAACTCTGAAACTTCTAAAAGAAAACATAGTGAAACACTTGAAGCCATAGACACTCTCTTTCTGAATAGAATTCCACTAATAGCACAGGAAATAACAATCAACAAGTAAGACTAAATCAAATTTAAAAGTTTCTGCAGAGCAAGGGAAACAACAGGTTGAAGAGACACCCTACAGAGCGTGAGAAAAGCTTTACCAGCTACTCTTCTGACAGAGGATATCTAGACAATAGAAAAAAACTTGAAAAACTTAATGCCAAAAATCAGTAAGTCAACCAACAAACAGGCAAATGAACTGAACAGAGACTTCTCAAAAGAAGGACAAATGTCCAGTAAGAATAAAAAAAAAAAAATCATCTTTAGTCATTAGAAAAATCCAAATCAAAACTACAGTACAATTCTGTCTTATCCCAGTCAGAATGGCTGTCATTGAGATTACAAAACACAATGCTGGTAGGGATGCAGCAAAAAAGGAAACCTTCCCTATACTGCCCGTAGGAATGTAAATGAGTATAACCACAGTAGAAGTTGGGAGGGAAGTTCCTCAAAAACTGAAAAAAAAGAAAAAAAGCTAGCACCATTTGATTTGACCCAGCTATACCATTCCTTCGTATACAGCAGAAGCAAGTAAACTCACCACACTTAAGGGTGCCACCATACCCATGTTCACTGTGGCACACTCAGCTAAGATACTGAACCAACCTAGATGCCCAACAGGAGGGTAGATAATGAAAATGTGACACAGACAGACTGCATTCTTTCTATCTGATCTATCTACTCAGCTATTAGAAAGAACAGTCTGCCATTTGCAAGAAAACAGATGGCTCTGGAAAATGATGCTGAACAAAATAAACCAGACTCAGAAAAGCAGTATCACATATTCTCCCTAATACTTTGAATCTAAAAAAGATGCTAAGTAGAGAAAAGACTATTAGACAAGAAGAATAAAAGGAAAAGGGAAAGGTATGAAGGCAGGTAGTAGGGGGATGGATATGATCAAAATAAACACACTGAATCTCCTCTCAAAATGTGAAATTAGCAGCAGGACAGTAGAGAATTGGTGGGGGTAGGGGGTGAAAAAGATAAAAGTATGTTATGTGTACATATGAATCTGCCAAAATGAAACTCATTAATTTTCATTTGTATAACCAATTTAAAAAATGAGTGGGGGCGAGAAAACCTCATGAAGAGGACCTTTAGAACTACAAAAAGTGACAAAAAGTGAAAATAGTGTTCAAAGTGAGGAGTATTTGGGCGGTTAAATGTTATTTTTTAAAAAATTAAGATGATTTTCAAAAACTGCACAAGAGCCTGGCATGGTGGTAGACATCTATAATCCCAGTACTTGGGAGACTGAGGCAGGAGGATTGCCAAGAGTCTGAGGTCAGCCTGGGCTACACAAGCAAGCTCAAGGCCAGTCTGCACTACTCAGTAAGACTCTGTCTCAAAAGAAAAAGACAGAGAAGGTATAAGGGAACTCTGTATTTCCTATTCAATTTTGCTATGAACCTGACTGCTCTTAAAAAAAACAAACTTTAAAATTAAAAGTTATCCATAAAATGTACAACCATTTACTTGTTCAACGTCTGCCTTCTCCACATCCCCAGTGAGAATGCAACCCCATGGCAAATAGAGCACATGTCCTTGGTAATGCTCTCTGTGGTATCTCTAGGATAAGTAACACTGTCTGGCGCAAAGTGGGCAACTAACTGCTCACCTTCCAGAGCACACACAGCTAGCAAACTGCATTACAAAAACAAAATTAAAAAAATAACCACTAAATCTTCAGCTCACCTGATTCAATGTTCATAATCAAGCAGTCCAGTATACAGAATATACTAACTCACATCCTTAGCCTCTGCAAAAAACTTCATCCAAAGAGCATGAAGCTGGAGGATCTCAAGTTCAAGCCCAACCGGGTCAACTTTGAAAGACACTGTCTCAATCATAAAAAAATAGAAAGGACTGGTGATGTACCTCAGTGAGAAAGGCCTGGTTCAACCTCTAGTGCAATAAACAAACCAGTAACATCAGAAATTAGGACAGATTGTCTCAAGAACTGTCCAACTCTTTTAGGCTTTGAAACAAAATCCAAATTTGCCATGGCATCCACAATTACAACTTAGTGGCAAATCTCAATCAGAACTTTCCAATTGATAAGGCTCTACTTTATCTGTACTAAACAGTATAAGAGCTACTTGCCAAAAGTGAGTATCAATACCTGTATTATGTGGTCAGATTCTTTGTTTAACCTCAATTCAATCACATATGGCCAAGATTATTGTTCAGTCATGGACAGTGCAGACATATGACAAGAACAAAAACAAGGATAGCAAAGTGTAGCAAGTAAGCGGGCACATCGATTTTATGTTTTGCCACAGTTTAGGAGACTACTACTTACTAACCTCACATTCCTCTGCCCTTGAACCCATTCTTGGAGATCTATAGCATTAGAACTGCAGAAGTCAGCAAGTAAGTCACCTACTTCCCTGGTTCAATTATCATCTCCCAAGAAGTAAATACTTAAATACTTCCCAAACTTAGTTTTTGGTTCTATATTAGAATCTAATTTTATATTCATCCTTGAATTCAAGAATAGCAAGGCACTGTACAAAGGCCACAAAGAGAGAAAGGGGTGGGGGAGGAAGTCTTGGTCCCTCCTATCAGTTTACAATCCAGAAAAAGTGCTGTTCAACAGAATTTTTTGCAAAGACAGAAATATGCCTGAGCTACCCAAATCTGACAAATAAATTTTTAACAATCTCATGTAGATTAATACCTTTAATTTGGACAGCACAGGCCTATAAGGAATAACATAAAAAGCACGAATAATGGTAACATAAGGCAACTAGTGTGATGTCACAGGAGAACAGTGCAGAGAGCAAAAATTTAACGGGGGAAGGAGGAAACTGTCAAAAAAACTTGACTGGGGGAGCATTTCCATTAACTTCCTGATTAACTGCAGAAAAGGAGTATTGGACAACTGGGCTTATTTGGAACTAGGACTATGTGTAGGAATACACAACAAATGATGATGGAAATTAAGTAACAAAGAGGGGGAGAGAATGTGGACTGAGCATGAGCTATCACAGGACTGGCAACAAAATTCATAGAGTGCAGCAATTAAACAGTTTACTGAAAGACTCTGCAATTCCACTCCCAGGTATACACCCAGGAAAAAGTAAATATGTCATTACAGCCAACATTGTATGTGTTAAGTTTATTTTTGCACTACTTCTGACAACCAAAACTTTCAAACAATCCAATAAAGCCCTGAACATGAGGAGACTCTCCCTTTGTAACAACCTGACTTGCACTCTAGACCAATAATTACTATAATATATTCTAAATTTGCCACTAAACAATTTTATATAAGCTCATTTGACTTTTTTTTTTTTGAACCAGGGATCAAACTCATGACCTCATGCCTGCTAGGCAGGCACTTGTGCCTGCTGAGCTAAATCCCCAGCCCTAAGCTCATTTGACTTCTAAATATCATTAGCAATTTTATTTTTCCATAGCCTAATGATATATACTCCCCAAAGTGATTAAAGTTTTAATGAACTTAAAATTGCAGATTGATGTGAAAAAAATGTTGCAGGTTTCTCTCCAATTTGATAAAAAGTCTTGCATTGTTAAAAGAAAATCCTTAACACAGCAGACACACTTGTCTGAACAAAGTCAGCAGAAAGTTCTCAAGAGAAGGGAAGTATCTTGTTCAGCACCATTACACCTCACACAGTGCATGGCACAGGGGGAGCCCATAAATACCTCCCAGCTGCATATCAATAGTTGAAGAGCTATTCAACACAACATGAGACTTTTCATAACAGGAAATATTAACAAGGGGCCAGTGATATAGCTCATGCAAGTGCCTGCTTGGCAAGCAAAAGGTGCTGAGTTTGACTTTGAGAAAGAAAGAAAAAAGAAAAGAAAAGAAAAGAAAAGAAAAGAAAAGAAAAGAAAAGAAAAGAAAAGAACAGTTAATATTTAATTCAGAATTACTGAAACACAGCTGTTTGCTTAGAAGACTTGAAATCTCAACCACTGATCAATTTTAACATCAAGTCAAACTATTTAAGTTGTATGCACAGTTATATGACAAATATGAGTTACTCTGTATCACTTAAGATGCACTACTACAAAAATAAAATGGAGCTACACTTGTAACCTCTAGTTTATGAGCAAAGACGACTGCAGGAACTACTAAATGACACTACAAGGCAAATGAGACAGAGAGGGCATTCCATAGTACAAACCAACAATGGTCTTAAAGAAAGGTGGGGCACTGGAAGAAGTTCTAAATTAAAACAGATTTAGACCCTGTTATGTCTTGTGTTGGATATCCCCCAAAGCCTCAGGCAGTCTTGGTAGGGCTTTTTCCAAGGTGGTTAAATCTAGAGTGTGTAAATGATTCATGATGCAATGCTGGAATTAGGGGAGCTGGGATCAAGGGTGGGTGATTATTCAATCAGTCCACTGACTGGTTTGGTACCACCCTACCTGGTAGCCTAGACACAACATAAGGGATAGAAAGAGGCTTTTCTTTTCTATTCCTTTGTTGCTTTTGCCGTCTTCTTCTTGCTACAAACTGGTTCTCTGTGATGCCCCTCTACCATGCCATTCTGCCTTGGAGCCAGCCATTTATGGACTGAAAATTGTACAGATTGTAAGCTATTAAACCTTTCCCCCTTCAACTTTGGGAGTCAGGTATTTTGTCTCAGCAACAACAAAAAAAGTAACCAAGACAGACCCAAAGGTAAGAGGTGGATGTTTTCCAAATTCTGATTTACATGGAAAAAACTGCCAAAGCACATATTTCTTTAAATGATACATGGGATGATGAATTGACTATGGGCTGAGTTATCAGATGACACCAAACAAGTCTGCTATGTAATAATAGTAATGTTATAGGTAATAGTTTTTAGAGCTACATACTGAAGTATGTAAGAACAAAATAAATGCAACTTAATGTATTTCTATAAAAAAAAAGCAAATACAGCAAAATGCCAGTAATCTTTACATCAATGCTGAGAATATGGCGGTGTCATACTGCTGTATTTTTAAACTTGCATAACAAAAAGGTGAAGAAAAATCCACTATCAACAACAATCTGCCTAGGATTCAAGTGCCACTGGTCATTCAGCAACCACCAATTTCCTACTCTGATTTGGTATGGAACAAAGATTCCAGTCCCAAAGCTAGACTCAAACAGTACCACTTTTCCAAAGTTTCCTGTTTGAAAATATTATAGACAGCTAAGCAATCAGACAGGGCTCAGCCTCAGAAGAAGTCAGTGTAGGAGGTAAAAACACATTACAACTGTGGCTGGAGGTGCACTCATCGAAGGCCAAACTTCAAGACAAAGATGAACTACATCTACATACCTCTTGGAGGGATAAATAATAACGATCAATATTCTAAATAATCATCAGTCACACAGTAGGGGACCAAGACTTCCCTGACCCACAGCTTCCAGATAAGGTCTTAGTTCTTTCCATGTACCCTTCCTATGCAACTTGCTTCCCCAATTGCTCAATGTTGCCTAAACGACTATACTTGTAATCTTACTGGTTGATCACAATTTTGTCCCACCTTACACACGCCTCATGATTTTGCTCTATAAGACTTCCTTTGAGAAGTAGGCTTATGGGCAACCCGTTTTCTGGGTTCCCTTCCATCTCTCTTGGACAAAAGCTATCTGTCCCTCAATAAATATTTCCTACTTTTAGACTCTACAATTCCTTAGAATTCATTCTTCGATTTTTGGGACCACAAACTGGATGTACTGCACAACTAGCAAGTTGGGAGTTACATTTCCCTTGTATCACTTGGAGGTTTTGTATTATTCTGATATTGAAATGACAACTGTTAGAATCCCTAGGAATGGTTTGACACCTGCATCAAAATAAAATCTCCTATTTATCTTTAAAAAGATAATGGCAAAAATTCCTCAATTTTAAAATGCAATAAAATCACAAGATATCTTTAAAATAAGAGTAATTACCGTACTACTTTAGTTTTAAAAGAAACCACTATGTAAACAGAGTTCTCGCACAAAATAGTAATTAAGGCCTGATATTTTAGTATTTCATGTCAGCAACCTTAATTTCAAGAGGCTTAAAACTGTCCAGCAACACCGATACACTAGATACACAGACGCATTCCACTTCCTCAAACTCAACTTTCACAACCAATCTTTGCAATCAGAAAGATTTCAAAAATAACGTCATAGAGTGGATCACAGACACGACACGAGCACTATTCTATTATGCTAGTATACTGCGATTTTGAAATTGTTCTCATCTGCTCCAGGAAAACACCGGCTACACTATACAAGTTGGGAAAACAAAAATTTCTCTTTAAACTTTATAGAACCTACAGAAACAACAACAACAAAAAACCTTAATCCAGTTCAGGTTTTCTTTTCCAATCCTAATCCTCTACTTCTGTGATATGCTATCTGTTGGCATTATTATGCCACCTCACATTAGCATGAAAATGGGTTCAAAGTGAAAGGCTGTCACAGAGCTAACTTAACAAATGCACCAGACCTGACAAAAGGGCAGGGGCAGTAACAGATGGTGCTTCCTTCCTCCTGGGTTCCAGGCACTAGCCTCACATACAGCCCAACCCTCCCACTACTCCGAAGGGCTGAAAGAAGAATAGGCAACTACTGCCAGGGCATTACTGCGGACTGGTACTCAGTGAAAATTCAGTAGAATCCAAAAGAAGCTGGCAGTCTCCAAAGAAAAAACCTTAGTGCCTTCTCGAAAACGTACCTTTCAACTAGTAACACAACTAATTTTAACTCATTTTGAACATTCCTTCCATGCCAAGAAACACCAGAATGTTGCATAAATTAACATGCACTCTATCAAAGTAAGCCTGCTTTATAAAGACTAAGGGAAACTAATTTTTCGCAATCTCCACCACAGCAGCTTCAACATTAGAAAAATTAGTCTTAGATTGCGCAAGTTTTAGCTGTCAAAGAAAAAACAACCCATTCTCTTTTAAAGTGTCTCTGCAACTACGAAAACCAAAACCTGTACTTCATGTGAAATCACTCAGCATATTTGAGAAAGTAATTTCAAATTACACAAGAATATCCGGAGAGTTTAACTCTTTATAGCCTTTCCATGTTTAAAGCTTTCTTAAGTACCCAAACACTCCAAAATGTTCGAGCGACTTCGACAATTAAGCACAAACTTATACAGTTCACTAAATGCACGTACACACGCACTACAGAAGAGAAATAGCCTGCCTGCAAACACACTGTGAAGGAGCACTGTCTTTTTTTTGCAAAATTAACCCACGATACGCAACGAAATGTCCTTTCAGAAAAAAATCTTAAAAGCCGAATAAATTCGCGCGCCTTCCCGAGCAGGAGGGAGGACGCTCGGTCCGCACCCAGCCAAGGAAAGGTGACTGTGGACACCGAGAGCAGCCGCTGCGCCCTTAGAAGGGGGGACGCAAGGCTCCCGGCGCAGTAACAGGGCCGACACCCGCGACCCGGCTCCCGGCCCCGCCCTCCAGCTGGACAGGCCGGGTCAGCCCCGGCTGCGCCCCACGCACGGCTCTCACCTGCCTGCCCCCGCCCCCGCCCCCGCTCCCGCTCCCGCCCGGCTCAGCCCGGGACCGCGAGCCCTACCCCGCCACACCCAGCGCCCGGCCCGGCCGGCCCGGCCGACCTTGGCACCGCCCGTCCCGCCGCACAAAGCGCCGCACTTCCGGCCGCGCGCCCCGCCCCCACTCACCGCGCCGCGCGACGCGGCCTGGGCCTCGGGCTCCGGCGCGCGCGGCCCCGGGCGGGCTCGGCCGTGGGGCGAAGCGAGCGGCAGGCGCTGCGGGGCCCGCTCCGAGGAGGGCCTGGGTCCCTCGGCCCGCGTCCCCGCCGGCTCCCGGGCTCCGCGCTCCCGCTCGTCCGCTTGACCCGGCCCGCCTCTCCGCAGCCCGCGCTGCCGCCGACGCTGCGCCACCGCCGAGCGGCCCACCTCACTTCCGCCCGGCGCCGCGGCAGGGACGGGCACGTGACGCGGCGTGCGCGCCCCCACGAGACGTTCGGGGCCTCTCCGGGGCCTGGGGCCCGCGCCTCAGGCCGCTGTGGGCGGCTGGTAGGAAGCGCGCCGGCGCGGCGTTTGTGCGTGCGGGGCCGCGGGGCCGGACGCTTCGCAACCTCACGAACCACGCCTGTGTCCGCGCGCGAGCAGATGCGGCTCTCGTGCCTGCCGGCGGCGCTTCCCCACAGCAGCTAGCGGAGCTCGGCCACCTGCCCAAGCCGCAGCCCAGGTTCGGGGCGGGTGGAGAGCCAACCCCTACCCGGAATGCTCGGGGCCAGAAGTGTTTTGGAATTGGAACGTTTTTGCTTGTACATGATCTATCTTGGGAATGAGACCCAGGTTTAAAGCAAAATAAATTTGCTTCATGTACACATAAAAAGAAGGTAATTTTATACAACTTTTTAGTAATTTAATAGTTCCATGTGTGGAATTTTCCACTTCTGTCGTCCTGTTACTGCTCAAAAATTCCGGAGATTGGACAATCTAGGGTTTAGGATTCAAGGTGCTGCAGTAACAATGAGCCCCCCAAATTGCGTCATCACACAATCTAAATATTTCTAATTTAAGTATAAGGTCCAAAGAAGTGGGATGACTCAGAATCCTACCAAACAATAAGAGGATTGAGTATGAAGAAAACTGCAGAATGATAAAAGAATCAATAGCTATAATTACCTAAATAACACTATACATATGGAAAAGATACATTTTATGCAGGGTTATTTATAGGAAAACTATAATACCTGTTATGTTTCATATTTTTATATTTATAGTTGTATCGATGTATATTTATGTTACATCTTTTTAAATTTTAATATTTGTACCTAGCAATAAATTTTTGTAAGAATTGTGCAAGTTGTAAAAAAGAATTGTGAAAGTTCTGCATGAATAAAATTTTAAGTAACCAGTGAAGAGCACAAAAGAATACTGAAATATATGGAGGAAAAAACATCACATTATGGGTTAGTAGGTTTAAAATCAGAAAGAGACCAATGTTCCTTAAGTTCTTTCATTAATAAAGTTCCAATAAACTACCAGTAATTAGTTTTAACTGGATAAACTGAGTCGATTTTCTGTATGGAGGAAATTAAGAAACATCAAAAGCAAGACTATCTACCAAGAACTGTGGGGAGGGTGGGGGATTGAACCCAGGGCCTCACACTGAGCTACATTACTAGCCCTTTAAAAAAAAAAGTTTTTATTTTAACACAAGGTTGGATTGGGGGATTTAGTTCAGTGGAACAGGGCCTGCCTGGCAAATGTGAGGCACTGAGTTAAATTCCCAGTACCAAAAAATGATTAAATAGGAACAGGTTATCACTAACTTGTCCAGGCTGGGCTAGCACTAGAGATCCTCCTGCCTCTGCCTTCCAGAATGCCAGGATTACTGGCATGTACCATCACCACCACCCCCAGTAGAAGTCAGACGTATGAAATGAATTCAGTTGTTACAGCATTATTTATACAATCATAGCAAATTACTGAAACAACCTTTGTGTCCTTCAATAGGGAAATGATTGAATAAACTCTGGTTCATCCATATGGTGAAATACTGTGTAACTCAAAAATGAATAAAATGAAACGAAGAACATTTCTGTGTGCCAAAATGGAACTATCTCCAAGGTAGACCATTCAATGAAGGGGGAGAAAAATGAAAAACATAAGACTGAATTAAAGAACATTGTCCTTATAGAAAAAATGTACAAAAAATTTCAGTTGGCCTACAGGTTACAGTGCATTATTGGATCAAACCTTTATGAATGTGACCAATGTAAGAAAATTCTCTGTTGTAATTTTCAAACTTTTGTGAAAATTCTTTATGTGGTATAAACCTATTGTAGTATAGAGAACTTGGTGTAAATTAATTCTTCATAGAATAATTCAGAAAGTACACTGCCTGAATAACATGTCCTAATGTATAAATACAGCATCTATAAGCAGTGCATTCTTAAATAAGCAAATTTCTGGAAAATGTATCTCTAATGTTCACTTTTGAAAAAAAAAATTTTTTTTTTTTGGTACTGGGGATTGAACTCACTACCTCACACTTGCCAGACAAGCAGTTAAGCCACTGAGCTAAATCCCCAGCCCCCACTTTTGAAAATTAACATTGAGGTGACTTAATTCTGTATTTTTGTGTAATAGTGTGTTGATTTAATAGTCTTTTAAATTAGCAAGAAGATTTTTTTTAACATTTTCTACTATATTAGGTCCATAAGTCAATCGAAATGTATTTCCAATGCGATAGTAGGCATAGTATTTATGTAAGTTTTTATTATTGGGGATGAATGGGCTACTAAAAGAAATTTGTTAATTTTGGGAATTTTCCCACTAATCCGGTGAGTTCTGTGTGTATATGTGGTATACTCCATCTTTTCTTAAATGAAGCATAGGATATTTAAAACTGGATTGTATTTTTAATTACTATGTATATGTATATATATATATATATATTATTTAAAGAAAAACAAAAGCATGTAAAGGGTAGAGATAATACAGAATTTCAAAAAAGAGATAAACAATAAGAAATCGCTAGTTAATAACTTACATATTGTCCTCTTAGAAATAGTGGTTCAAGTTACAAAATTAAAGCATACAAAGTAGATATTCAAACAGTGAGACTGTAAACAGCTATGCATGCCTGAGTTGCTACATGTATTTCTATCCTTTCTGTATTAGAGGGAAAAACAAAACCTAGCAAGACAAAACAAAACAAATTCCTATAAAAGCATGAAACCATAATGTCGTATAAAACCACAGTACAAGGCGATCTAAAATGATTACTGTATTGTTTTTTTCTTATCTTCAATAGAATTGTGTATATCATCAGGCATAATTAAATATAGCAGTATAATTGAATATAGCAGTACGTAACTATTAGTAAAGGTAAAACATTGTAGACAGTCTAAAACTTCAAAACCAGGTAATAATCAAACTAGAGTTGATATTCTAGTGAATCTTGTCATCTTCAGTGCAGTTGCCTATACTCTCAGACTCGATACTATCAATCATACAGCTTTGAATAAAATCTATCAATACAAAACAGCTGTCTAACAAACCAGATTCTATTACGATCAATCATTGTAAAACAGTATAGGTTATACAGAACTTTAGATTAAGTTAATAGGAAATTAAGGATGATTACCGCACTATATCCTGTTATTTTTGGGATTACTGTCTGTGCCCTCAAATCTAGTACAGGTAGAATGATTGGAACAGAATATAATACATCTAAGCAGAGTGGTGTGAGTAATGGGGGTTTTAAATCCTGGTGCACTATTAACAACATAGTGTATCATCTATGTTAAAGATTCTAGCCATCCTTCTCTGCCTCATTTCTGCTATGCTATTTTTCTGCCTTTCTTTGTCTAGTTTTCTCCTTCATTCTACTCCCTGCCCCACTCGTTGAGGCCTTTCTGCCACTGTTCCTAAAATCCTGGTATTTTTTCTCTCTCTCTCTAGAATGGCGACAATATTCTCTGTAGGGTTGGATTGGTGGTCACAAACTCGCCCAGTTTCTCTTTGTCATGGAAGCATCTTGTTTCTCCATTAATTTCTAGTGACAGTTTTGCAGGATACATCAATCTGGGCTGGAGGTTATTTTCTTTCAGGGCTTGGAATACTTTGCTCCAAGCTCTTCTTGATCTGATGGTCTGTGTTGAGAAGTCAGCCATGATCCTGATGGGCTTACCTTTATAGGTAATCTGTTTCTTTTCTCTGATGGCTTTTAATATTCTGTTTTTATATTTGAATTTCTGGTATCATGATTATTATATGTCTGGGTGTAGATCTGTTTTGGTTGTAGGTGGCTGGAGTTCTGTGTGCCTAACATAACCAAATGTCATTTTATTTTCCCATGCTTGCGAAGTTTTCCTTAATTATTTCCGTGAATAGCCTTGGTAATTTGCCTGTATGTATTCTTGCTTCTTCATTCACATTTCTTATTCTTAAATTGTAGATTCTCTTGTCATCTTCTAGCCTTTGTATTATTACTGCCTGTTTCCTTGTTATTTTTAAGAGATCTTTCCTTTCATAATCACACATTGCAAACTTATCTTCAAGTTTTAATAGTCTATTCTTAGTTTCTTTTAAGGACTTTTGCCAGCTTTCAATGGAGTTTTTAATTTCCTGGTAGTCTCTTTGAACCTGCTTAATGTATTCTATATTTTCTTTATATTCTTTATCGAATATTTCTCTCCTTTTTTGTGTGTTCCTCCCTTCTTCCGTCTGTATCTTCCTGAGAGATGCTTCCTGAGAGCATTTCTTTTATTACTCTACTCATATCTTGCTTCACCTGATTTAATATTTCAGTTTTGAGCTCGTCTACAAGGTCCCAAAGATATCCTTAATGTCAATTGAAGCCATGTCTGATGTTGCGTGTTTGCCACCCTCAGGCTCCCTTGTTTTTCGCTTCCCTGGATCAGTGCTCCCAGGGTTCTGGGCTGGGTTCCTCCTCCTGCCTCTCTCTCCTGTCATGGTCCTGGCTTCCTCCACACAGGTTACACTGCAGGTCCCAGCCCCCTTCCCTGTTGGCCACATTTCCTCCGAAGCATGCTGGTGAGGGACCTCCACCCTCTCCTGCCTGCCCCTCCCCACTGGGCCAGCCAAACTTCAGGGGCCTTCACCAGGTCAGTGCATGCTAGGCACAGGGAATCGATTTGGGAAGGCTCATTGGGTCCCGGCCAGGGGTGTGGCCCAGTCCAAGCAAATCCCACTGATCTCCTCTGGGGAAGAAGCAACCAACTGAAGTCACTGTTGCTCCCAGTTCAGGCTCCTCTTGCCCAATTCCAACATGTCGTCCATTTGGTCACACCCTTCCCATGGGGGAGGGTCTCATTTCCACCACTAACCATGGATTAATGAAGGTCCCTTTACCAGCTCCACTCTCCGTTGGGTTCACCAACCCCTGACTTCAGCACTGCTGTGGTTCCTATGAGTGGCAGCGGGAATGAGTTTGGGTGGCTCTGCTGGCCGGCACGGATTCAAGCTGGTGCAAATTCAGGCCAGTGCAAACTTGGCGGGTCACAGTGACAACTCTGTGTCCCATAATTTTTAGCTGTTCCAGTTGTAATCCCAACGTGTTTGATAAGCTTTTTTATGTTTTAATTTCTTCCTGTGTCAAGAGGATCCATCTCCCTCTGTCTGGGTTTCTGCAGGATGTTTTATTTTGGCATATGAGTTGTTTCTCCTAGGAGGCTTTGTATTTTGTTGCTCACTGATCGGCCATCTTGACTTCTTCCCACTATGTATATTTTTAAAGAAAATTTTTGTACACATGTTTTCTAACAATCAGTTGATTAATAAATATTACCTTTTCATTAACTAGGGAGATATCTACATAGACCCCATCATAATCATAGGTCATTTTATAAGCTTCTGTGTTCTTTCTTTTTTACTTAAGATTATTTTGAAAATATTTATTGAAATTTAAGTTGTTTTTCAACCACACATTTTACTTTTTTTTTTTGTACCAGGGATTGAACTTACTACCTTACACTTGGTAATTTTACTGTTTATGTTTATGTTGCATCTCTTTTATTTTTATGGTTGTTTGTCCTTTCCTCATTATACTAAAAATATACTGCTGTGATTGTCCCTTTTTTTTTAAGTTACAAGTTAGGTAAAAATCTAAACCATTTTTATAGTTTACTACTTGTCCATAAACTCTGACTTGCCAATGACCGCTTTGGTTTCCACCATTGTCCTGGTAGCCTGTCAGAATATTGCCTCCTTTCATTTTCAAATATATTCAGTTTTAAACAATAAATAATATGATCACTCAAACCTTTAAAAATATTGTCTTTTAAAAAGTACAAATACAGACCGGGACGTAGCTCAGTGACACAAGTGCCTGCCTGGCAAATGTAAGGTCCTGAGTTTGGTTCCCAGTACCAAAAAAAAAAACAAAAGTAGAAATAAAAATAGTTTTACTTACTTGAATTTAGAGAGCTTTGTGATAGTTACAAAAATATTGATAAAATATCCAAAAAACTAACAGCAATCAGTACCTGTAATGAGATTAGGGTAGAGCAGAATCTGAGCACATGGAAGAAAGGGGTGAAAAAGATAGTTCTCATGTTCTTTTTCCTTAAAATTTTGTACCACATGAATGTATTACCTACCCTAAAATTAAATTCAAAATAAAAAAAACTCATGTATTTGTAATGGGAGTGCAAAATGGTATAATCACTTTAGAACAAGATCTGATCATTTCTTATAAAACTAAACATGCATCTATCCTAGTACCCTATAAATTGTACTAAAGAAAAATAAAATCATTCATCCACACAAGACTTGTGCAGAATATTCACAGTGGTTTTATTAGTAGTAACCCCAAACTGGAAGGCATCCATGCATCTGTCATCAAAAAACAGCTGCATAACCTCAGGGGTATGCTCAGGCTGTTTGCAAATAGTGGAAGACAACTTTGTAGGGATTCTGACAAAGTTTCTAGGGAGTTTGCAAACCATTTAAAAGCACTGCCATCCTTATCAGCTATATTGTATAAACTTAATTTCAAAACACAAGAATATAGGCTCAAAACTCACCCTTTCCTATTTTTTTTCTCTGAATGTTACTTGCATGCTAATGCTGCCTGAGCCCTTTGCACCTGCTGTGGATACGCTGTACAACTCTGTGTTGCCGGTCTTTCCTCCCCTCTGAGCAGTATCATCTTGAAAATCAGAAATTAAGCATGGTAGGAACATTTATCATAACAGAGTACATCCCATAATGCTAACCAGGTTTCAGGACTTGTTTTCCTAGACTTTAAAATGTAATAGAGAAAATATTAATAAAGCAGATTAAACTTACAAATGAGTGGTGTCTGTGACCCTCATACTGCAAATAAGCAGGAACATTTAGCATAAAAATTGTTTGGAAAGAGAGTCCTCTTCCATAGCAGCCTCAGGAATCTGCCTCTCTGGTGTCCTTTTGCTCCTCAGGAGAGGCTGTAGCTCACTAGAACCTGTTTCTTCCTCACCAGGTCTCAGTCTTTCAGAACTAAACTCTGGTCTGAAGTTGTCTGTTTCTGTCTTTTCTCTAACACTCTTCTTTTCTATTGTGATTGCTTTCTTTCCCGTCCCTTCCTTCCTTAGCTTCTTTTCTAGCTTTTTTGGGGGTCATTTTTATAGCAGTAATAGCAATGATTATATAAAGCACTGACAAAAATTACATCCACAAACACCCACAACCATATACACTTACATAAGCTTTCTGCCATCATGAGTCTTTGCAGTCATGCAAGAGGCCAGCATTGCATTTGGGTCATAAACTCAGATTTGGTCATAAGTTAAACCCAAAATTCCAGTCAAAACTGAAGTTGTTTGCAGGTGAGACCACTGTTAACTTGAGGATCCACTGTGTTAAAAAACTGAAACCTTGGGCTAGAGGTGTAACTCAGTGGTTGGAGCATTTATTTAGCATGTTGGATTCCTTGGGTTTGATCTCCAGCATACATACACACACATAACATTTCCCCAAGTGAAGTTTTAACATAGTCATTTCACTTTAATAGTACTAGTTAACATAAAGGACAATGTCAATCAATTATATTGAAGCAGGATTTACAGGGCAATCCACCTTGAATTCCTCTCCTCCCCTGTAGTTATAATTTCTTGTTCTGGTACAGATAAAATTGGCAACTATGTCCTGTAGATAACAGTTTATGTCATCTGTTCTAGCAGAATTCATGTAATTGTTTTGTCTTATTTCTGTACCCTAATTTGCTCCCCCTGCCCCATTTCTAAAGACCAACCCCCTCAGCCAAATGTATAAAACTAGAACTTTTCCTTTGTTCTAATGCCCAACACTTAGGATATGATTTTGGCTGGATGACAGTCCATGTGCATCTAAAATCCTGGAAATAAATCCTTCTGTTATTCCCCATTGGTCTCTTTGATCTCTTCGATACTGCAGCATTTCTGGTGACCACGAAGGGACCAGAAATGACAGATTTTCTGTCTCCTTTGCCTGCAGGCCCAAGAGGGCTCAAGCCGCAAGATTCTGAGACCTCTGGTACCACTGGTTGAAACTTCAGCTCAGAGAGGAAATCAGTCCTCTCACAAACCAGAAAACTCTCCTCTGTCAGTGCCAATGGAACCTGTGGAGATTCAGGACAATTCTGAAACAACCACTCACATGGTAAAGTTTTAGGGACCCAAGGGGGAAAACTCATCCCATTAGGACACAAGGGAAGCCTGATCACCTCCCAGGGTATACTTGGTAATTTGATGTGAGTTGAGTCAGATGATACCTAGAACCTCAAGTGAATGTGGAGAAAGCCCATGGTGAGAATTGCACTCCAATAACTTGCAAGACAGGCCCACTATGAGAGCAGATCATACAGAGAGGTATGGAACACAGCCAGACTCAGGCAATGTCCAAGGAAACCTATGCCCTAAGTAGGGAATGTGGGAGCAGCCCACAGAGGGAGTGGCCTACAATGGGAAGGGCTAAAGAATCCAGCACCTGGATGAAAACAACTGGTAAAGGAGAGGTGTATATGTGTGTGTTTGTGAGCAGAATGAAATGTGCAAATCTAAAGGGGGGAGGGAAATTTATAATTGTATGTGAGTGAGCGAAGCAAAGTGTGTGAGTCTGAGGTTGCCTGGGCTCATCTGGGGATGTCGGGGAGGGAGGCAGTCTAATCAGCCTGAAAAAAAGTGATGAAGAAAATGATTTGAGTTGTAACAGGCAAAGACATGAAAAAGCTGCTTAGATTTAGTGTGCTGAGATATACAGGTAGGGTGCCACTTGCAGACTGATAGAGGAAAAAAGGGAGCACCCTGTGGGCCCTGTACCAGGGCAGCTCTTAGTGTTCCTGGGGAAGCACAGTGAGAGGATGGGAAAGTAAAGAAAAGAGAGGAAAGCTATCAGGTGGAGCCCTCTCTCCTGGTGGGAGAAATGGAACTTCTCAACCACCATAACATTTACTTATACACTCAGGAGGATGATATCAAGCTCAACCCTTCCTCCTAGCAACTTGT
Source organism: Hydrochoerus hydrochaeris (assembly GCA_004027455.1). Lineage (NCBI taxonomy): Eukaryota > Metazoa > Chordata > Mammalia > Rodentia > Hydrochaeridae > Hydrochoerus > Hydrochoerus hydrochaeris. Next base: position 90,640 of record PVLA01005319.1, on the reverse strand, counting down.
TTGCCTGGCTGGCCTGGGCACCTTGCCTTTTTGGAACTGTACTAGCTTCTTTCAGTGGCTCACTTTGGGCTCTCTGTTTTCTCATGGTTGACTTTGCTTTAGCTCCACATGTGTGCTCCATCTCCAGCCTCAGCTGTACCCTATATGCCCTCCTTTTCTGTTTCGTAGTTGCAAGTGATGGGTGGTCAATTGAAGTTGGCGCAGTTGTGTTTGGAAAACTCTGGAGAAGACCTTTTCATTTTGAGTGAGCTTTCTCATTTAAGCTAAAGATTTTTCAGTTCAAGGATATTAAGTCTGTGCATTCTGCAATTTAACCCTGTACAGTTCATTAATCCATAACAGTAGCCAATTACCAATATAGTTGGCAATTGTTAGAAAGTGTTAGTGATTTCAGATTCTTTTATAACTAACATATAGCATTGCTTTATGCATTTTTCTGTTGGAAGCCCCAAGACCAAGTTAAAGTGAGACGTGTGTTAATTAAAGTTAATCTCTTACTATCTACCAAGGTCAGTTAAGTCTCCTCAGGAGTTGCCTTGGACCTATGCACAGCACCTCTTAGTACTTCTGTCAGTGTCAGCTCTCTGGATGAGTCACAGCTATTGCTTGATCAAGTTGCTATCTGTGAACATTTGGGAGACTTTTTCTCTCTTAGTGACTCTACTTAAGCACACTACATATCGTTGGTCCTCTGTGGTCCCACCATGTCCTTGGCCAGAAGACCAGGGACTCACCAAGTTATAGGATGTCACAGTAGAGGTTTTCTTATATCCTGGGTCTTCACTGACCTCAAAAAGCTGGGGCCAAAATATTGGCTGTTCTCTTAGCCCATATATCTTTAAATAGTTTCTTGGTCTCCAATCCTCAGTTGAACATTCAGAAGAAAAAGCTGATAACAGCACAACATAGTAGAGGCAGTAAATTTAACATTATTTTATCTAAATATCAAGCACCTTAAAACGTAACAGTTATTTTCTACTAACCATGTATGTTTTAACATTTGAATACCTATAGAGTGTTAACAAACAGTTACATATTTTACACAGAAAATTAGAAATCAAAACCATATACAACATTATAGCATGACAATTATGATGACATCTTGTAACACACCTGAATGTCCATTGACATAAAATATCTCTTTTATCAGTCTTCCCTACGTAATACATAAGAAGCTTTTACCTAACTTTTTGACCTTTAGTGTGCTGTATATCACATGAGTCTTTGTTAAAGGCAGAAATCTGAATCTAAAAGAAAAGTCTGTCACCCTAAACAATCCCTGCATTAAATTTTGGAAGACCTGTACATCTGGATGAATGAATACATTTGATACACCATGAGGTTAATAACAGTCAATTGTCACAGCCATATGAAATCCTTTGTATCAGAGCATCTTTAAATAAAAAACCTTATAGTCTGGAAAACTTAATCCTTTTGATGATGACCAATGAAAACATATCACAATAATATATTTTTAATAACAATTATTGGGATATTTCCCATAAGGCTATGCAGATCACTGGGGGCTCCCATTAATGAATAAAAACTGATTAAAGTTGAAAGGATTTTGCCCTAGAATAAGTTACATGACATTGCGGCAGTGGAGGTGGGATCAAGGACATTTGCCTTGAGGCCACTCCCTCCTTCCCATGTGACAACTTCCTTTTTCCTTCCTTTCTCAGTGGCAGGAGAAAGATCCCAATTAGCTCCTTGCATGTCGCCAATGCCCGCCCTAAGCACCGCCCCGGTCAGAGGTTTTATATATATCATGCCCACGGTCTGGTCAGAGAAAACCAGGCTATAGTCATGGGCTTCTCTCCACGTCCTCAGAATAAAGGCTACTTTCTTACTTATATTTTCTCTCTTATTGTGCCGAAAACCTAACAAAAGTTATTCCAGGCAGCTGATTTCTTATCAGTTGGATAAGAAATCCAACTGTTCAATAATCTCCTCCCACTTTAAGGGATTTTTGTTTAATGTCTTAAGTTTTTTGGGTCCCCCCCACAATATCTTAAGTTTTTGATGAGTTATGAAAACCCAATTTTGATATCATTTAGACTAGCTGGCAACCCATGTGGAAGTATACTTTTTAAATGTATAACCCAAAGTAAATTATGAACAAATGATCCTCCAAAAAATGCAAAAAAGATAAAAAGAAAAATTGTTAAGATCAAATAAAAAACAATTGTTAACTTCTTCGACAAATGGACAAATAAACAAGTACACACGTTAACATAATGGACAAAAAGAGAAACCTCTTATAAAATCAGAGTGCACTCACATGTTTTTGACCAAATTGAATTACAATAACTTTTTATGATTGTACAATCTATAATTATAAATGGGCTAGTCAGATTTTGTTGTAGATCAGTTAGCAGAGATCTTGTAAAAAAACTTGGAAGGAACAAAATCTTTTATCTATAATCAGTATATAGTTTTGTATTTTATTTTGTCTTAAGAATATTGATAAATTTTGTGTCCCCTTCTTTCACACAACTTTCAGCTTTGTTATCTCCAAGCACCCTACTACCTATTCAGACCTTTGACTTCTGTTTTTGGTTACCATCTTCTGGCCCTTCTGGGTCATTCCTTCATTTGGCTTCAGGTCTGGTCTAGCCCCATCCTGGTCTATTAGGTGTACAGGGGTCTTTGAGGCATCACTGTCATAGGACTGAGCATCAGCTCCTTTTTTAAAAAATTTTTGAGATATTGTCTCACTGTGTGTTCAAACTGGCCTTGGGCTCACTTTGTAGCCCAGGCTAGTCCCTAACTTGCAATGATCCTCCTGCCTCAGCCTCTAAGTGCTTGGATTACAAGCACGTACCACCATGCCTAGCTTGAGCATCAGCTTCTTGAAAGGGAGAATAAACTCCTTTTGTGGACCCAGGTTCATGATACAGCCAGACAGCATGCTGTGGTACCCACATAGGCCAGTCAGTGTTCTCTGGAGAGACACAAGCACACCCTTGACCCCAATTAGCATTGTGCTGGGTTCAGTTCACAGTCCAGTATGAATATCTTTCTAAAGAATCCTTCCTAGATTTTTTCTTTACATGATTAAATTGTCTTTCTGCTGCTGTATGTAGTCTCAACCCTAGTAGGATTTTAAAAGATAATAGTATGTACTGCCAACCTAAGTTTATGAATTTTGTAGGGGAACATTGTATGAATTTTATAGGGGAACATTTCCCCTTCCTCCACCACCTTTGTTTTTGTACTTGAATTCTGAGCATATAGTGAGCATGTTTAACAATTTTTGACCTTGAGGGTTATGAGGAATTCTTATGGTAAGGGACATATGAAAAGTTTTATAAGGCATTTGGAAAGCAGCACTTGCATAGGCTGGGCCATTGTCAGTCTTAAGTGCTCACAGGCAGCCAAGGACACAAAAATCACCTAAACAGTGAGCCATGACATGTTTAGCTACTTTACCAGTGTGAGCACAAACAAAATAAATCCTGAAACCCAGTGTAAAGAACCAAACTGAGGAATGTGAATGACATCCATTTGCCAGTGATTAACCTCCTTAGAAAGCCAGGGAAGATGTCTTATGCATAAGGAACATTGTTCAACAATTTGTCAAGCTTGTTCCTGTGTTAAAAGGAACTGTTTTCATAAGGCAGAAGCATTTTGATGGGAGGTGGCATGGAAGACAGAAGCATGTTGAGTAATGTCTGAGGAAGTAATTCATGGCAGTGGAAGACAGCAAAAGTAGCAAGAGCAAAAGAGAGGAAGTGTAAGCCTCTTTATTTTCCTAAATTGTAAACAGGCTACCCCCTAGTGTGGGTGCAGCAAATACTCCATCTCTGTGCCCTTCTCTTGCACAGGATAAGGATGCTTACAAAGTGAGGATCCTGCCCCCTCCTCCAGGGAGTCACTCAGCCAAGCTTCTAAATTTCAAATTGACACAATGCATCAACCATTCCAATCCTCCCCTTGTCAACTTGATAACTAGACACATTTTTAAAAAACATCAGTTTCTGGCTGAGGATTTAGCTCAGTGGCATAAGCATCATCCTGGCAAGTGCAAGATTTACAATGCTGGTACAAAAAAAAATATCAGTTTCCAGATACAAAAACATACTTATTTTATCATTTCACAGCTTGACCATCATAACATGGGTTTAACAATCCTTAATAACCATTATTACGTCTGTCAACATTATATTACATTAGAACCATAACATTGGGCTGGGGATTTAGCTCAATAGCTCCTGCCTGGCAAGCATGATGCTGTGAGTTTAATCACCTGTACAAAAATTTTTTTAAAAGTAAGGAACCATAAACATTTTTTCCTTTCAACTGAAATAAGCAACATCGTTAACATTGTTTCTCTCACATTGCTTAAGAACCAGTATGAAGTCTGTCAATATTATATCCCTTGTCTGGTCCAAACTCCAGGATATGTGGAGCTCTTTGGTTGCCTCCCCGGCCTGGGGGCATATAAGAAGTAGCGAAAGGAGCAGAAAGTAGCAGTTTCTACCTGATAAATAATCCTTTAAAAGTCTGCAGTGGTCCAGATAGATTTGTGCTGGTTTTATTTTTTTTCCTAGCCTTGATTTAAGTTGCTTTTTTCACTTCCTCCTAAGTATATAAATATACAGTTTTTTCTTATGGAAACAAACTCAAGAAATTTAGCAAGCTGTGTAGTATCAATGTATTGAAAACTAAAAATTGACATAAGAAAGCAAAAAGACCTAAATAAATGTACAGTTGTATTGATCATGAATTTGAAGCAAGTACTCCTGAAGTAAATAACACTTTTGGAAAACAGAGTTTGAGAATTTACACTATCTAATATCAAGACGAAGGACTGGAGATTTAGCTCAGCGGTGTAGGCACCTGCCTGGCAAGTGCAAGGTCATGAGTTTGATCCCTGGTACAAAAAAAAAAAAGTTGGTTAAACCTAATATCAAGACTTACTACAAAACCATAGTCAGACAGTAATATATTGGAGCCAGTCTATTACCAACTCATGAAAGCCAAATGTTGAATTTTTAGAAGTTTTTCCGGGGACTTAGCTCAGTGGTGTAAGCACCTACCTGGCAAGCACAAGGTTGTGAGTTCGATCCCTGGTACCAAAAAAAAAAAAAAAAAAAAAAGAAAAGTTTTTCAGGTTGGTTGTTGTCATATTGGTTATCTGAAATTGTCTTTTGTGAGATTTTTCTTTCTTTTTTTCTTACTTTTTTTTGGCACCGGGGACCAAACTCACGACCTTGTGCTTGCCAGGCAAGCCCCTATGCCACTGAGCTAAATCCCCAGCCCAGTGAGATTATTTTTTAAATGAAAAACAGGAAACCACACTATGCCCCAACCACCAGAAGCCTGCCATGCCAAGCAGGGCTATGCCATCTCAGGGAGGTTGTCCAAGCTGTAGTATCCCTACTGTGTGGCAGGTCCCACTGGAAGTTTTCTGGAATGGGTCTGCCTTCCATGTTAGTTTTGGATTTACCCTCATTTGCCTAATAGTATCCTTGTCTATGCTTAGTAGGTTTTGTTGAAAGGACAGATAGTGGCTGTGCTGCCCCTACAGGTGCAGCAGAGCAATTTTTGTCAAAATGTTCCCTGCCCCTGCAGCTGAAACAAGTTAACTGTTTTTTTCTCTTTCCTTTGTGCTGCAGAGGACTAACCAGAGTGATAGCTGCTGCCAAAGTAGCCTCCTACACATATGAGGGGCCAGTGCCTCATAAATTTGAATTTCAACCAGTGTAGCCAATTTGTTTAAAGCCTTTTCACACTACTTATTTGTATTTTAAAGGCCAATTGTTGAACAGTTAACTTAAAGGATAACTCTCTTTTATGAAGGGTGTGATGTAGCAAAATTTCCCTGACCTGAGAAGGCAAGAATTGCTGCTTGTGGCTCAGTGAAGGCTATCAGGTGGTTGTTGTTCTGCCATCTTTTTCCCATTTGGGATTTGATTTTAAAACAGTGCTCAGAGGGGCTAGGGATTTAATTCAGCAGTGTAAGTGCCTGCTTGACTAGTGGGAGGTCATGAGTTCGATCCTCAGTACCAAAAAAATAAAATAGTGCTCAGAGCCAAATCCTTTTTGATCATCCCAAAAACTTACAACCACTGAAGCACTTCCTAAAGTAAGACCACAAAAATAAAGTAAATACAGAAATCAAGAATATAACAAACAGTTCCATATACATTTGTGGTTCTTGAGATCTTGTTTGCCTCATGTTTAACAATTGGTAAAATCAATATATATTTTTCCCTTTTGTTTCATGTCCTCCAACTTCTCCTAAGTCTTTTTCTCTCTTTGGCTTCTCTTCAGCCTATTTTTCTTCTTTGGCTCTAGTGAGCCCATTCTTTTGCCCCAAGTTTAACACACAATGATGTCAATTTTAGTGCACTCCAATGATGAATATTGACCACTAACGATGACCTTCTCCCCCTTTTTGCATGTGATGAGAAGTGTTCCCTCACCCACTATTTCTTCATACCCTTATCCCTGTTTGGGTGCCATATGCCACATACCAGTACAGCTCTCAATGTTCCTGGGGGGAAGGATGGAAAGAGGATGGGAAAATAAGGAAAAGAGATGAAAGCTGAGGTCAAGTGGAGCTGTCTCTCCTAATGAGAGAAATGAAACTGTTCAACCACCATAGCATGCTTGTTTATACACTCAAGAGGAGGATGTCAAGTTCGATCCCTCTGCCTAGCAACTGGTTTGCCTGGCTGGCCTGGGTTCCTTGCCTTTTTGGAGCTGGAACATGAATGGAGGAGACAAAAACCCCAGTTAATGGAGCAGACAGAAGCCCAAAAGCAGTAAGCACAAGAGGCTAAGCACTTGTAGAGACAAATGAAGAGAAGTGCCAGCATGAAAATCCAGCAGAGACAAAACTGACCTTGTACATAAAAAATAAAGCTGAGACAACTAAAAAACACAAAAAAACAAAACACAAAACCAGAGGGCTCTACAGGTTCTGGAGAAACTGCAACTACAGACAGAGAGGTGACTGTGGTAGAGACAGAGCCAAGTACAGTAACACTAGAGACAACACAGTGAAACATGGAGGCAACACAACAAGGCAAGTATGTCTCCTCTGCAAAAAGTCTACATAGCTGCAGGAAAAACATGTAACAGTGGCCCAGATGTGGGGGAAAATAAAGCAACAGCCATAGCAGCATAGGGACTAGAGTACAGACAACTAAAGGCCAATGAGACACTAAGGCTATGGCTACAAGCATAGGAGATAACAGTAACGAAGCTTGACACAGGCTAAAGAAGAAAAAAGGAGGTTGTATTCACGTAAGCCACCAAAGGAGAGAGAAAGGAGTGTGTCATCTGGAAAGCTGACTGGGAAAAAAACACTTAAACAAATCAAAGAGGCCATGAATGAGGTCCCAGCCTTAGGACAGATACAACTTCCTTCCTATGTGTCCATAAACCACAAAAAATGTTCTGGGGTCCTTACATTGCCTCATGGCATACTTGTCAAAAGAGACTCTGTAGCCTAGGGTGGCTTCCGTGCTTTAGGGCACTTGATGCCATCACCTTGTTGATGCAGCAGGCTAAGAAGTTAGAGTAGGGACAATAACTGACTATTCAGACACCACACTCAGTTATAACCTCAATGGACCAAAGAGGATGTGATTGGCCATCAAATTCAATAATAACTTGGTATCAGGGGCTCTTATGAAAAATCCCTGCATAATTCTGGAGACAGTAAACACCCTTAACCCAGGCACTTTGTTCATAGTTGAACTGGGAGCCCCCTCTACATGACTGTGTGGTTAGGTTAAAAAGGGTCCAGCAAATGAGATAAGCAGTGGTAACGGTAGACTCTGTAGATAAGGCCCAACTTGTGCCTGTCAGAACCTCAGCCCAGCAGGCAGAGCTAATAGCCTTGACAAGGGCGCTTTTATTGGCAAAGAACAAAAATGTTAATATCTGTACTGACTCCAAATATGAAAAAGAGGACTCCAGATGACTGGGAGAAAAGTCAGAGTACAAAAAAAAAAAAAAAGATTTTACAGTTCCAAATGCTGTATAGGCCCCAAGGGAAATGGCTGTTATTTACTGCAGGGTGCCCCATAAAACAATAGAAACCAGAGGAAACCAAAAGACAGACAGAAAAGCAAAATGGGCTGCAAGGATAGCCCCACAGAGTGACTATCTCTTCATCCTGAAGGGCATCTAGCTACACCCCTCATCCCAGAGCTTCCTCTCCCAGAAACCCCAAATTACTCTCTAAATAATAAAAACATGACCTGCCCAGGAAACTGAAAATTATAAAAAGGATAATAAAAATTCTGTGATGAGAGACTGCCTATCTCTAAAATAATGGCCCCTCAGTTTTTGAAACAATTCCATCAAGGGACTCACATGGGGAAGACAATACTGGAGACTCTATGGGGGTCATTTATGTGTGCCATGGCTCATGGCCATCACCTGAGCTATTTGTAAACAACACCTAACCTGTGCTCAAAACAATCTGAGGCAAAGGTCCACTCAGCTCCCAAGTATTCAAGAAATGGGTGCCACTCCCTGTGAAAACTTGCTTGTAGACTTCTCTGAGCTGCCTCAAGCAGAGAGGCTGTCAATATATGTTGGTGTTTGTCTACACTTTCTCAGGATTAATCAATACTCTCCCCACCTGAACAGAAAAGACATAACAGGTGACTGTTAGGGGACATCATCCCAAGGTTTGGACTGCCCTTGATCTTGGGGGTCAGACAATGGACTGTCATTTATAGCTGAAATAGTCCAGGGGCTCACTCAGCTGTTAAAAATAAAATGGAAATTATACACGGCCTACCAGCCTATTGATCACAGAGCTCGGGAAAAAATGGGACACGTAAATGGATACTTAAACAATGGTTGAAAAATATTGCCAAGACATCCATTTGAGATGGGACCAAGTCCTGCTCATGGTCCTTCTCCAAGTCCAGTGCACTCCCACCAAACTGGGTATTCCCTTTAAAAAAATCTTGTTCAACTGGCCACCCCCAATCATGGGTAAAATTAAAGGTGATCTCTGTGAATTAAAAAAAATGCCCTTAAGGAGTCAAAAACAGGCTTTAAAAATTGCCAGGTAAGACATTCATAACTGGAAACAAGAGAAAATGCTCATAAGCCTGACAGACCCAATAAATACACCCATTCAAACTTGGGGACTTTGTTTTGGTTAAAAAAAATCCAACTCTGGGACTCAGTAAGATGGGTCCCATACTGTAATCTTGCCTACCCCTACTGCTGTTAAAGTTATAGGACTTGTGCCTTATGTCCACCACAGTCAGCAGAAGCCAATGGCCCAAGACTGGTGGACCAGGCAGCAGCATTCAGACCACTGGAACTAGCTAGTGCTGTGACGAGATTGGGCCACCACTGGAGACAACAGCCCTGCTCTGGTCACTCCAGAAACTGACCAGTTTATGCACAAATGAAGCTTGAGTATCAACATAGGGATATGAGGACAACACAAGTTTTTTTTCTCTTTTGTTATAATTCTCTCTTTATGCCCAAAAGTGAGTCCCCAAAACAAGGTAAATGTTAGTGATAGTGATGTTCTCTATTAAACTTATAGAAAGTGTCAAGGTGGGGAGTGAAGCAGGACTTAAAGAGCAATCCCCCCTCTCTTCCCCTTTCTACCCCTGTAGCTGTAACTTTTTGTTCAGGTACAGATAAGATTGGCAACTATTTCCTGTAAACAGTTTATGTCATCTGTTTTCATAGGATTCATAAAGCTCTGTCTTTATTGAAGATTAAGTCACTAATTGCTTTGTCTTGCTTGTGTACCCTCACCTACTTTCCCCACCAGCTTCTAAGACCAACCCTCTCAGACAAATGCATAAAACTAAAGCCTTTCCTTTGTTCTAATGCCCAGGGCTCAAGATGTGAGTTTGGTTTTGGTCAATGTGCATCTAAAAATCCTCCTGTTATTCCCCATTGATCTCTCTGATCTCTTGAATTCTATGAAAGTGTAATCATTAGGTTCTTGTACTTTAAAATTTATTACAGCCAGGCTTGGTGGTGCATGCCTGTAATTCCAGCACTTAGGAGACTGAGGTAGGAGGATCGTTGTGAGTTTGAGATCACCCTGGGCTACACAGTGAGTCTTTGTCTCAAAACAAAAACAAAAACAAAGTCCAATCCCGTTGGACTGGGGATGTGGCCCAAAGGTAGAGTATTTGCCTAGTGTGTGAAAAGTCCTGAGTTTGAGCCCTGCCACTAGGAAAAAAAAAAAGAAAGAAAATGTAGTGTAAAAGTGCTCCTCAAATTGTTTTCAGCAAACACTGCAGTTTCAGCATTATCTCCAGTAAGATATGAGTTCTAATAACTTCACATATTTGTCATGCTAGGGATTTTCGTCTTTTGGATCAGGAATCAAGGTCAGGACCTTGTGCTTGCCAGGCAGGCACTTATGCATATTTGTCATATTTGATATTAAATTTTTTATTTTTGCCAATCATGTCAGTTTGAAAGTATATCTCATAATTGTTTTCATTTTTTAAATGACCTTCTTGTAAACTATCTTTCGCTCAGTGTTTCCTTTTCACTCCTATTGAGTTCGTTGTATAAAATGACGGATGAATAAGAAAGCATCCTCAGTTTCTGTTTGCCATCTACCTGGGGCTAAAGTGTTTGAGACTATAAATAAACTTGGTTTTGGGTTAGCACACTGGATTGAGCATAGAGATTTACTTCCTTTCCATGATTATTAAGGCAAAACAAAAGGTGTCCCCTAAAAAAAGAAAAAAACTGACCTCTATCGTGTTAAGGGTGCCACCAGTTAACTGGATATTTTGAAATGGTAGAGCATGATAGAAAGCAATTAGGGTTGGAGGCTTCAGATTTGAAATGAGAGATCAAGAAAGCATTTTTGTAAATTTTTAGACTTCTGTAAAATATAATGGATGTTCAACAGCTAATACCCAGGACAGCAAACTGAACAGATGGCAGGAGTGTGGGTGGGGTGGCAGGTGAGAGGAGGGGTTTGAGACTGGATTGCAAACAGGGACATGAGTGTCAAGGTTCCTTGTGCCTCAGCTGTGCCTCATCTCATTTCGATACTCTGATATGCCTGTGAGCTCCATGATTTTACTTCTGTGTGTTTCAGGGGATGGTGCTCAGGACCCCCACATTGCTTATGCAAGCACCTGACCCTTGAGCTACACCCACCAGCCCTCCTTTGTAACAATCCTCTCCTTTGCTAACTAACCCAGTCCTGGGAGAGTAAGCCCTCATTCCTCTGGGAAAGACACTGGTGTTTCCTGAGGATTTAACCACCTTTAATAGTCCCACTGCCTTTCAATACCCTTAAGCTGGGAATGAAGTATCAACATGAGTTCAGGTGGGGACGAACCATGCGTGAGCTGTGGCAGCTTCTCATAGATGATGAGGGCAAGATGAAGTCAAGGTGCAAAAACTCATTGTTTCCATCCAAGAGTTAGTTCCCTCAGTTCCCTATGGGAAGAACAAAGGGGCAACCGCAAGTTGGGCTTGCTAGTCCCATGCAGGACTGCACATCAGCTTGACTTCATGTTCTTTTCTCCCTAGAACTGCACTTCTATTTGGGATAGACTTGTGTCAGTGATGAAGACTGTGGAGCATTTGAAGTCCTACTATTCCACTTTAAATGCTTCTCTTCCTACTTTTATGAATATAAAAAATTTCTTTAGACCATGCATGGTGGCACACACCTGTAATCGTAGCAAGTAGAAGGACGGCAAGTTGAAGCTCAACCTAGACAACTCAGCAAGACCTTGTCTCAAAAAAACAAGTGCTAGGGATGGAGCTCAATAGTAGGACACCACTGAGTTGATCCTCTGTATTCCCCTAAAATACCTTGAGATAGTCTAGAAAAAACAAAAATGAATTGAGTTAAAGAGGAAACTTGGTAAGCTATGAATCACTTAGAAAAGGCACAGGAAGCTAGAAGTACAAAGTAGTTTCATTACCTTCTATTTATTATTTGTGAGAATGTCATTCCAAATTACATAGGATATGGCATTTACTTCTTTCTTTCTTTCTTTCTTTCTTTCTTTCTTTCTTTCTTTCTTTCTTTCTTTCATACTAATAATTGAGGTAAACCAGGAAGTTGGGCTAATCAGCAAGTAATTTTTTTCCACTGAGTTCAGGGCTATGGAGGTAGGATGACCAATGCGTGGGACATCCTGGCATGACAGCTCAGTGTCGTCTCTCAGTCTCAGATGAGAGACTATGCAGTCAGTACAGACAGATGTAGGGGGTAAAAGGATGTGTTCTTACCTGAAGCCTACATTCTTCCTTCTGCATGCTTCCCATTAGAGAAATTGGATAAAATGTCAATTTTACTAAGCCAGAAAATTTACCAGTGTACACTCTGTGCTCTGCCTCCTGAAACCCTTCCTTAAACGGTCACTAGAGTGTGAGGAAGTCTCCAGAGAGATGAGGCCCTCAACTTGATCTACTGAGTAAATTCTTGATTCTTATCACAGAAAAAAGAATTCAAGGAAGTGTCAGTGTCATGAAGGGGCAGGCTTACTCAGGAGTGTTAGGAAGAAAAGAATAGTAAAAGGACTTTAGCCAGAGTAACTGTAAGGGACTCACTTTGATGCAGGGGTTCAGACTGACCCACCAACAAAAACATGAAGGAGGTTAGCTTTTAAGGATCAGCTGTAGTGAACTCATTCATGAGAGAATCAGGAAGATTTCCAAATGGTGCCACTCTCTGAATTCTTGTGTTAAGTAAGCCACATTATTTTGCAAAATGTCAGTTTGCAGGCATGGTAGGACTCCCTGTCCTGCATTTCTTGTCCCAGAGAAAGCTGGATTGAAACAGGAACCTTTACCTACAGAGTCTAGGATTTTGAAGACCAGCAACAACAGGACTGCCCCTGTTGTTTTATTTATATACAGAAAAATGAGCCAATCTGTGTTCAGCTTGATAAATCTGTATTTCCGTGATTTGCATCAAGGTATAAAAACATCATAGGCGCCCCAGGAGTAGGCTTGTCAGGAGGTTCTGTCAAGTGCCTTTAGAGGCAGAATTCCTGCTTCATCCCAAGCTACCCCTCAGGGTTTAAAAGCACCTTAAAAAATCTAGCAGTAAGGATAATTAACATTCCTTTCCCCTTTTATTTCAAATAAGCTTCATTTTGGAAACAATTTTTGGCTTGCAGAACAGATAGCATACTGCTCACATAGTTTCCTCTAATGCTGTCATTTTACACAACCATGATATATTTGTCAAAACTTCCAGTTCAAAATTTTACTTGTAATTTGTGTTTTTTTCTACAAACATCCTTTATCCTACCCCAGGAGTCCATCTAGCACACCACACATAATAGGCCAATTTCTCAGTCTTTTCTTCTTTTTGATGAGCTTGATAGTTAATGAGGACTGAAGTGGGATTTTTCTGATGTTTTTCTACTGGTTAGACTGTAGTTACAATTTCTTGGGATGAAGACCACAAGAAAAGTGGTGTTTCATTATATCATATCAATAGTGAGCACAGTCAACATGTGGACTCATTGCGGATACTAACCTTGAATATCTGGCTGAGGCAGTGTGCAAGGTTTCTCAGCATAAGGTTGTTTCCCCTCAACTCCTTTCCACACTGTCCTCTTTCAAAGTCACTATGCACAGTCCACACTCAGGAGTTGGTGGGATTAATACAACCCTCTTGATGGAATATTACTACTTATAGTTCCTTCATAGGGAATATTTATCCTTTTCCCCTCGTTTAAAATTTCTTTAATCACTTACTTGTATCAATACAAGTATTTTATACTCCAGGTTGTAACTTCCTTCTATGTGACATATTTTATTGCTAACATCTTTTTTGGGGTTGGTCCCGGGACATTCTTTCAGGTTGATTATGCCCATGTCATTTGATATATTCCTTTTCTCTCTTTTGTACCTATTCCTAATTTCAGGCCACATAACGTGTTTCAGGCTTAGCTTGTGTTTCGTGTGCTCCAGTCCCATTGATATAGGAACAATACAGAAACTCCAAATGATATAAGGGAAATATAACTTTCCACTTGCTAAATGTCCAATACTCTTGAGTTCATGCTCCCCAAAATCAAAGAAGGAATGCTAAGGAACCATGGAAGTTGAATAGGAAATATTTATTGAGTGAGAGATACAGCTCTATAGGAGGGGTCCCAAATGGGTTTTCGCCAGACTCTAACTTAGAAGGGAGGGTTTACAGAGTAAAATCACAAGGTGGGTAAGAAATCATGAGGATGGATATAAGGTGGGACAAAACTATGATCAGCCGATAAGATTACAAGTACAGTTCCTTAGGTAATATTGATCCAAAGGGGAAGCAAGTCAGGTAGCTGTGGGCACAGGAAGAACAGGATCTTTCCTGGAAGGGGCTCAGTCCCTCCACCCAAGTGAGTGGTGCCTATTCAGAGTACCATTCCTTACTGCTTGTCCCTGGGGGAGGTATGTAGGTGTGATCATTCCATCTTTGTCTTGAAGCCCGGACTTCAACGAATGTGCCGGCAGCCACAGCTGTAATATGCTCTCACTCTATGCATGGACTACTTTGGGGGTCCAGCCCTGACCACCCATAACATTTCAACCCGACTTAGCTACCTATCATAACATTTCAACCTGACTTAGCTACCTATAATATTATAGTCACTCATTTCAATAGCTTTTTGAAGCCAAGAAGGGAGCCCCAACAGCTTCCCGCTCGGCCGACCACCAGCCAGGCTGTGCGCGGCCGGCCCCTGCGGGCCGACTTCCGGCGCGCCCGGCGCATGCGCGCGCGGGGACTCCCGGACGCCTGGCCAGCCGAGCCGCAGTTGGAGGTGGAGGCGGTGGCGGAGTCGGAGTCGGCCGGGCGCTTCGGGGCGGCTCTGCGGTCCTTGCCCGGCTCTGTTGGCGGTTCGTCCTTGTCAGGTGACTGTTCCTTTGGGTTGGCGCGACCCAGGCCCTCCCGGCACCCTTCCCGGCCCTTTCACAACGCGCCCTTGAACCTCGCTTTCGGTGGGCCCCACGACCCCTGAGGGGACGCGCCGGGTCTGGCGGCGCCGGCGGCCGCGGCTTTCCCTTCCCCCCGCCCTCGCCTGGGCGCCCGCGGTTGGGGCCGCAGCTGCCCCGCCTCGCACGGGTGCTCGCTGCGCTCAGGCTGTCTGTCCTAGGTACCTGGCTGTGCTTGGTTTTGATCGTTTTTCACACTTGATTCTGTTAGTCGACTGGACTGAGAACTCGAGAGGTCTGGGATTTTTGGGTCGGCCTGTATTGTTGTTTTTATCTTTAAATTTAGACTTGGAGCACTTTATATAGAAGAGGTGTCATAGATGAATGAATGCTAAATTTTCAGCTTCGATAGAGGAAAAGAATTGGGTTTATTATCAGACAACCCAGAGAAATTGGTTAATTCAGATGCCCCTGCTGGACGGCTATGAGAGTCAGTGTTTTGTTGCCTTCCAGTAGCCTAGCAAAGGGTGGAGCTAGACGGGGGAGGTATACCGCCCCTGGTTTTCTCTGACCTTTGAGGAAGTCCGTGCGGGAAATGACTTGTCAGAAATGACTGGGGGAATTAGGGCCCAAACTTCTGTTTACTTACGGCCCTCGCTTTTTGTCGGACAAACTGGTTGTGGGGCTGCATGCCAAGGCTGAGGCAGGAGGATCGCAAGTTTGAGCCCAGCCTGGCAATTTAGTGAGATCTGGTCCCAAAATAAATGAAGAACTGGAGATGTAACTCAAGTCCAGTTTTAATCGCCAGAAGAAAAAAAATACGTATTTGTCAGATAAATTAATGATCATAAAGGCCTCTTTAAAGGCCTTTTTGGTTTGTCTGCCCTATGATCGTGCTTGTATAGGCGTGATATTAAGACATTGTTCCCAACAGGTGCTGGAAATGGCCAGCATCATGTATGCTGCTGACTTTATTTTGTCCTCTCTGGTTTGAATTCCTGTTCTTGAAGAACAGAGATCAATTTTCCTCCTCTTTGTAAGGAAGCAACTTTTACAGTTAAACTACACAACCACTGTAAAAATAGTGAGATACAAACTATGAGTCAGTTCAAAATGAGTCACCTTAAAGATGAGCTCTTGAAACAAAATAGTGTACTTTTACAAGTTCTATTGAAGCGCTTGCTCTACAGCTCTTTAGCCATGTCTCGAGTAAATTTCACGAATTGTGTCTTGTCATTTAAGTAAGAAAATTGAGGCATAGAGTTTTTAACACCTTGTCTAAAGTCATACCAAAGAGTAACAGTTTCAGGCCCAGAACTGTTACATTACAAAGGTAATCTTTTCACCTGGTAAGTTGGTCCTTTTGCATTCAATTTGTTTGAAAATGATTTGAATTAAAATTTAAAGCAATCTGAATTGGTAAATATGGTTTACATTTTCAAACTTTAGGTAGGTATTAAAATGTGACAGTAATGTTACTGTCTTCGTGGTGTAGCTTGCTTGTATCCTATCCTTTGGAGACCCACTGCAGGATTTAGATGGTTGTATGACTTGTATTAGTTTATGTATTAGATCCTGTTCCAGAATATAAATAGTAAAATGCTGAAATAAGTTACAAAGTGCTGTGGAATTCAGCATGCCAAGGCAAAGAGACAACCATATTTATTATGTTCCTTTAGATTTGGTTGTGAATTTTGGGAAGTACTGCTTTTGTTTTTCTTCTAGGGTAGGCATGTTCAAAATTTGACTTTCAACTGTATTTAATTTTAATATATTGTCTTCTAAGCCATTTAAGAAGCAGCCTGATGTGCGTATTCTAGTATGTTATGGAGAAATTTAGTAATTGTTGAAAAGCAGCTACCATAGGTTGAATTTTAGTAATTGTCAAGGCAATATGCCATACACCTACATATTATTTTACCCACTTTTTTCTATACATCGAATTAAGGACTGTAGGTGGTAATATTTCTCATTTTATGGATCAAAAAACTAAGGCTTGAAACAATTAAGTAGCTTGCCCAAGGTTAAAAGTGATAATCATAGCTAAAAATTCAGTAGAGCTAGGAATGTAGCACAGCAGTACAGCACTTGGCAAGCACACATACAGAAAGGGCCTGGGTTCAGTGCCCAGCACAGCCCAAGACACAAATAGAACAAAACAAAAACCAAAAAACAAAACAAAATATTCAATCAATGTTTGAGCCAGAGTTTGAATGTTGGTGTTGTTACTGCTAAGTCCATACTCGTAAAGTAGACTTTATGAACATCTAAGAGCATGTGATCATGTCATACTTTGGCTTTTGGTTGCCAGTATATACTGAGTTCTTCCAATTTGAAAATAGAAACAACCCTAAGAAGGAAAGTGTAAGTATGTAAATTTCATCTAGATTTTAGTTTTGATTAAGGTATATTTGAAGATAATTTAAATTGTTTACATTGAAAAATGTTTTTCTGGATGCAGTATTTAAAATCGCTGTTGACGGAGATGTGACTTTTTTCTTTTGATGTTGGCATTGAACCCAGGGCCTTGGTCATGCTAAGAACATGCCCAACTCTAAGCAAGGTATTTTATATTCTACATTTTTACTTATTCTCTGCTCACTCCCGAATCTTAGGATTACCCTCCCATTCTTGATTGTTTTGTTCTGTTTGTGTCTTGGGCTGTGCTGGGCACTGAACTCAGGTCTTCTGTGTGTGTGGTGCTTGCCAAGTGCTGTACTGCTGTGCTGCATTCCCAGATGTAGTGAATTTTTTGTCGTGGTTATCATTTTTCAACTGAAAGCTCTGAATGTTTGTATTTTAGAACAGTTTTGTTTTTGTTTTTTGAATACAGTGTGTATCATTGCTTGATGATAATAGTGGTGTTTTCCCGCTCAGGGTTTCTTTTGGTGCCTACATTGTCTCTTATGAAGTGTGTCATGACCCTCTCTCCCCCCACTATTATGGTCTAGACCAGAGGTGGTGGATCAAGGGTATGTGTGCCTTCGTAGTGGGCTCTTTGTACCACTGAAAGCTCTGGAAGCTTTACTTACTGGCCTAGGCTTTCCTCACATGTTGCATGGTACTTGCTCTCTGTTCCTGTTTAAGGGAGAGGTACTAAAAACTGACAGAAAGTCTTGTATTTGTCTAAAGTTTACCATCTGATGAGCTTCCCTAAAGGGAAAAGCAGAAACTGGGTTTTTTAAGAATCTTCATTGGCCTTTCCTTTTGGGCTGTACCCTTGGCCTGGCCCTATCTAGTGTCTAATAGAGGTAAGTATAGTAAAGGAAGAGGTTGGGAGCTTAGTACCTTCATGGCCTGTATTTCTCTTCTAGGTGTGACTTCAGCTGTGCCTGTGTGCCCAAGCCTAGAGCTCTAGGGGGACAGACATCTTTTAGGATCATGGAAGGCTGCTGCCTCAATGGGTAGAGGACCTACTGGTTCTTCTTAATAGGCTTTTAGTAAATCCTCCTAATTCCGTTTCTGTCTCACCTTTAGAATTACCTTCTACTCCTAGTTTTTGTATCTTTCCACAGTTCTGTGGCAGGAGTTAACTTGGTGTGTTTTTGCTTCTGTATAGCATATAACAAAGCAAAGGAAGCCAAATCTTAGGTTGGTTGCCACTTATCCCCTTCCTTTAGAACCTTCGGAATGTGAGCATTTCATCTGTTTTGTGGCCGTTCCCTTTGTTTTTATGGTTTAGTGCCTTGTTTTCATCTTGACTTTCATTTTAGTTGCATTTCAGGAGGAATCAGAGTTAGCTATTGTGTTTCTTATAAACCATCATTAACCTTGGAAATAACGAAGCTATTCCTGCCATATCTTTTGTCTTGGATCTACATTTTATTTTCACTCTTGGGTCTTCAACCTTTGCAAATAACTTTCTTGTGTATTATAGTGTTTAATGACAAGAAATAGGGATTCTTGAGAGACAGTTGGGAAGATGAGTGTTTAAAGTCTGCCTTTTTTCTCTCCTGTCTTGGGTAATCACAAGGCAGGACAGACTTGCAGGATCTAAGACCACTGTGAGGCTGTGGCAGTGAGGTTGAGGAGAAGTAGAATGAAAGACAGTGTTCCTTGCTTTTGCTTTGTTGTCAGGGAAGGTTTAGGATACGTTGGAGGAGGCTGGCAGGGGACAGCTGGAAGGAAAGTTTACTGCAGTCCCATCTCGGTGAAATGGGTCATTTAAGAAGCAGGTGGTTGCAGCGGCTTATTTCAGGGCTTGTTGTCTTTAGTGTATCTTAATTATTCTGCCTAAGCTTGGAGGGTTCAGGTTGTGTCACATGTGTTTAGGATTGGAACCCAGAGGCCAGGCCAGGTGGCTGCTGAGGCAAATTGTCCTATGTAGTGGGGATACCATGAGTTAGTTACTTTCTTGTTGCTGGGCCAAAATACCTTGACACCCACAGGTTTAAAGAGGAAAGGTCTATTTTATTTTAGCTCATAGTTTGTAGAGGTTTGAGTCCACAATTGGCTGGTTGCAAGGCAAGGCAGCATGGCAGAGAGCATGTCAGAAGAGAAGCAGTTTGTGGCATGGCAGGCAGGAAACTGTGTGTGCTCAGGACCAGAGGAGGAGATGTCTGTGTCTCCACAGTCTCCAGGACATGTCCTACAGGGACCCACCTTTTCCCACCAGGCTTCATCTCCTGGCATCCATCCAGCTATAAACCCATTGCGAACTAATCCAGTATCACACACCTATGATCCAATCACCTCCTGAAAGTGCCACCAATGAACACGTGAGGCTTTGGGGGGACATCTAGATAGAAACCATAACATACCACTATGCAGAATGACCAGAGAGGTTGGTGGACACAATGCACACACATCTTTACTTCTGCTTTTGTTCTGTCTGAGCTAGGTGCTGTCTGAGTGGAGTGAAGACTCCACGGATGCCTTAGGGTGCACGTGGGATTTTGTGCCCTCTTGGCTTCTTTGAGTATAAGTGCCTGCTCAGCAAGTTCCACTGACCAAAGTCAGTGTATTCTTAGTGTGGGAGTCCACAGTTCATTTCCCCAGGGCCATTTCTTTCCAGAAATTGAGGTTAGTTTTAGACCCTTTATCTGTACTACTACCTAAGTTTCTGTACCTTTGACCTTTTAACTCAGAATTTTTTTTTTTTTTTTGAGAGGGGGTCTTGCTGTATAGAGTTGGCCTTGACTCATTATGTAGCCCAGGCTGGCCTTCAACTCACAGCAGTCCTCCTGCCTCAGCCTCCTAAGTGCAGGAATTACAATCGTGCACCACCATGCCAACCTGGTCTTTCTTTTTTTTTTTTTTAAGGAAACTTCCAGTGGGGCATGGTGGTGCATACCTGTAAAACCAGCACTTGGGAAGCTGAGACAGGAGGATTGTTGTGAGCTCGAGACCAGGCTGGGCTACAAAGTGAGCTCAAGGCCAACCTGAACTGAATAGTGAGACCCTGTCTCAAAAAGACAAAAATAAATAAATAAAAATAAAAAAGAAAGAAAAGAAACAGTCCCCTGGTGTAGTGGCTCACAGCAGTGCTCTGAAGGTCAAGGGAGGAGGATCCTTCTGAGTTCCAGACCAGCCTGTGCTACACATTATGTTCAAGATCCAAAACTATATAGTGAGACTCTCTCAAAGCAAACCAACCTACAAAATAGAGGGACAAAAGGAAAATCTTAACTGTTAGGGTCTGTGCCTAGAACCCCCAAACCCTCAAACCCCCAAATGGATGCATGGCAAAGGCTCCAAGGAATGAGACATGTGGCTTGGTCTTTGGAGCTGCAGGAGGACTGAAATCCTTGGCAGAGCTCGTAACTCTGCTAGCTGGCCAACTGATGCTAGGCAGCCCATGTTTAATCAGAACAAGCAAGGAGATGAGTAGACAGTGGAGGAAACCTGAGTAGGATCTTGGGAGGGGATTCAAGGACCCCTTAGAGCAACAGATGATGCTAATTAAGAGAAACTATCTCCAGAAAGTCTCTAGGTGGCCTCAGCTGTGGCCTGTCTTGCCCCCTGAGGTGTCTCCTTATTTTCAGTTCAATCATAGCTGGGCCATGCCACAACCCTGCACGTGTATTCAGCTTCAACATTCTCCAACACTTAACATCTTATCTCTTACGATTAACTCAGTAACCATTTTAATTTTCTAGTAAAGGGATATTACATAAAATCAGTGTTTCAGCTTTTTCTTTTAACCTCTTCCCATGCCCTCAGTTATGAAATCACACAAGCTCTAGCATTTAGGTATCTGTCTTATTTTAATCTGTCTATCTGTCTATCTATCTAGGGATGGAACTCAGAGCTTACCATATGTTAAGCAAGTGCTCTACCACTGAGCCACATTCCTAGCACCTTGTTTTAATCATTTTATACTCAGATTGCCATTCGACCTCATAGTTTCTAATGGATCATGGTTATTTGAATTGATATGTCACAATTTGTCCATTAGGTGGTCTTCATTAAATTGGTTGGCTTTAAAAATTAAAAAAAAAAAAAACAACTTTTCCTAAAGGGATTCCTGAAAGCAAAAATACATTTTGTTTATTTTTTATTTTAAAGAGAATAAAACCTACCAAAATAAAACAGAATAAAGCCAATCAGAACAAATCAGTGAAAATGGTACAGAACTTCAACCAGGGCAATAGAAAATCAATAATGGCTACCATAGTATATCTCATTATGTTCACAATAGTTTTCTATACCATCAGGCATAGTAAAGACATATCAAATAAAATAAACAATAAAACAAAACAGAATGTTGAATGAAATAACAAAACAAAATAGTGAGAACAATATCAGATTTCAAAAACAAGACAGAAGGAAATCCCCCATATTTGTTGTACTACATTCTGTTATCCTCCCAGTAGATGCCCAGACCACTGGCCCCAGACCTACAAAGTCAAACAACACAAACATTTAGTTGTTTTTAAACCTCAGTTGCTGTCAACTCAGCCTGTCCTCCGAACCAGCCAGTTGCTTATGGGAGGGTAGAGGTTGCTTCTTGATTCTCAGCCCGTGTGCCATTGGCTCACGGGAAGGTGACCTGCCTTCTTTCTTCCTGGCTGCTGTGTGGTTTGGGGAGCTTATGGGAAGGGTGAATTTTTTTTTTTTAAATTTTAAAGAGAATAAAACAAAGAGGACAGATCTAAGCACATCAGAACAGAATGTAAGCAACATAGCACTTAACAACAAGACAATTGGATATTAACAGTAGCTTTCATAATGTCTCTTTCTTTGAAAGAGTTGAGCTTAGCTTTACACACAATAATGTCAAACATAACAAAGTGTAGAATAAAACAACTCAAGAGAATGAAGGTATTGCAAAGCATTCAGAACCAATGAATTTGGTTTTTGTTGTACTCCTCCCAGACCCACCGTGACTGCAGCCAACTCACACTAAGACTGAACTGACTTTTCTCTCCATTTTAAGAGGTGAGATCTTAACTATGTTGTCCAGGTTGAACTCTAACTCCAGGGCTCAGCCTGCCTTCCAGCCTCAGTCTTCTGAGTAGTTGGGACTGCAGGAGCATACCAGGACCCTGACATATCTTTGGTTTTTAACAATAGAACGTTTTTGGCACATTTTGAGGTATCCTGTTCACATTCAAGGAGCAGGTCTCTTTAGAGGAGACTCCTGCTACCATCTGAGCACTGGGGAATGTGTGAGTTTTTTTCACTTACTGACTAAAGCTGTAGGATACCAGATAAGAAGCTGCTGCTGCTGCTTTTTTTTGGTACCAGGGATTGAACTCACAACCTCGTGCTTGCCAGGCAAGCACTTAAGCCACTGAGCTAAATCCCCAGCCCAAGAAGCTTCTCGAGTCAGCAGGAAAATTATCCATTTTTCAAATAGTCATGAGTTTTGCTAACTCCAGATTTAATCTTGTAAGGATCTTGGTTTCCATTTCTTTGATAGTGTTGAACTATTTTATATATACCTACCAAAGATGATGTTTATAATGTCCTGTAGATGTTTTTCTCTTTCAGTCTTAACTCAGGTAGCTTAGAATAGGTTCTCCTTGTTGAAGTCCTTCCAATCCTAACTAAGGGAAAAAAAACCCCAGCCCTTACCCCAAGAAGACACCAAAGATAATAGGCACCATTCCTGGCAATTCAGATGTTCACTCATATACACTTAGTGGATCATAATGAGAGATAATAGGCAGTCTCTAGATCCTTAGAGTTTTACCTACAGCTGTCTTTTAATTCTTATCTTCTTGGTGCCGGTGATAGTGATAATCTTACTAGTGTGTACTGCTGGTGGATTCAGAATCCTTAAGGTCTTTGAGTAAGTGAAGCTGTTCTTGACCTATGTTGCAGTGATTTGACACTTTTGAGTTTTTTGAGACAAGGTTTCACTACATAGTTCAGGCTGGTCTTGAACTTGCTGTGTAGCCCAGGCTAACTGCAAACTTGTTGCAGTCTTCCTGCCTCAACCTTCTAAGTGTTGGGATTATAAGCATGCATTGCAAGCATGCACTACCACACCCAGCTGACATTTTGACTGTTAAGAATGACAGCAAATAACAGCCAAACTGATACAAAGGACCACTTGAGACTTAAGTAAACATATCACAGAAGTTCAGGGGAATCCTTTCTGTTATTCTACATTTTCAAATTATTCACTGATTTCACAACCACCAGCTAATAAGGTGCCAGCAAAATTTATTCAGGTTTTCTATTTGTATTGTAACTAAGTGGCTCCAAGTACCTATCCAAGTAGTTTTTTGCCTTTTCCTGGGTAGTTTCTTTTTCTCATGACATCGTGGCCATAGGAGGTTGTAGTATGATTTAGCATGCATTCATAATGCTCTATCCTTCCTATTTTGTGTCCTCAGGTGATAATGACATTGCAGAGATGTGATGCTGTCTACAACAAGAGGTGTTTTTAAATTTGTGTTTTACCTGTTTGTTCTAATAGCATGTAAGCTACAATAAAGCAGGCAGTTGGACTTGGTCACTGCTGTATCCTTAGTGTCTAGGATGAGGCCAAGTCCTCTAGAATATTTTTGTTGGATGAAAATATGATGGCGTTGTTTCTGTGTTTTGGATCCTGTTGGAAGAATTACTGTTTTAGACTGTTAGTTTCAGGAATCCAGATTTGGTACAGCTTAAAGAATAAAATTACAGTTTTGTTAGCAGAAAGCCCCAGATTAGCATAGGTTTCAGGGCTAGTTAGTAGCTTTGCATCGTGAGCTCCCTGCTGTCTCTAGGGTCAGCTACTTGGAGTCAAACCTGCCTGGTCATAATGAAGCTGCCAGTAGCAGCTTTTCTGTTTATATCCACTGGGAAACAGGGAGAGATGGGCTTTCTGGATTGAATTTGTCTGTATTTGTACATTTGAGAATTGGAATGGATGAGAGTAACATCATGTGGGGAAGATGAACTTTTTAAATTTTCTGGTAAGAAAAGCAGCATTAATTGACAAAATTGCAAGAAGGGTTAGAACCTTCAGAGTTAAGAATTTTGAGATACTGTAGTATAAGATAACAGGCTTGTGGAGCTCTTTTCCTAAAAGTTTAGAGAAAGGTAAGAATTTAGCCACATTTAGACATGGGAAGAGTTATATAGAAGGGCTAATTTTCATTTTGAGTTTTCCACTCCATTTATTAGTCTGATTTGCTAACTTTTCAAATCTTTCAGTGCCTTAAAATAATACTACATATAATTGAAGTTGAAACAGAAGTAGCATGTAGTTTTGGGTTCCAAATATTATCTGTTGACTTAAAAAAAAAGTGAAAATATAAACATATTGTTGAAAGTACATTCAAACACAGGAAGATGTAACAGGGCTTATTAGTGATATGTCACTCACACAGTATTGCCACGTCTCTCTTCCTGGAGACTTGAGTCCTTAGTAGGTAGCATGGTGGTGCATGTGTATGGGGTGTGTGTGCTCAGCACATCCTGCTTTGCTTTACTCTGATACAAATTCAACTGCCTGAGCAGTTTATTGCTAAACCTGATAGAAACCTCTCTGAGTTGTACAGAGAAGATATTTATACAAGCTAAGAGGCTTTTTTGTAGTTTTCTTTTGGTGGGCTTTTGAGGAGTAGGTTGGAGAAACAGCTGGCTTGTGGCATGCTGATGGTTCTTCGGGAAATGCTTGTAACCTACCCACATGTCCTCTGGGGGCCTGCTGGCATTATGGTTTGTATCTGGATGTTCCCGCAAAGCCTGAGGCAGTTATGAAGGCAGGCTTGTAGAGTTTGTGATTCATTAATTCATGATCCAGTGTTGGGATTATGGATGGGAACACTATACCAAAGTGAGTGTGGCCTACATATAGTATAAGGGACAGAAAGAGTCTTCTGTCTATGCCTCTCCCTTTTTGTTCTTATTACTTTTGCTGTTTTCTGCTGCCATGAACTGTTGCCCTCTGCCATGTGCCACTGTGCCATGGAGCTAGCTGATTTTGGACTGAAACCTGTTTTATTTCAGTGATGAGAAAAAGGTAACCAACACAGCTGGTGGGCTTAAGCAAAATGAAGCCTACATCTCTAAGATGGCAGGTGGGCTTATTCAGAACAATGGTGTCCCTGTCTGGGCACTATGACTGTTTCTTCTGCTTGATGATCTACCACAGGCAGAGGTGTCTGTTATGTATTCCTCTGTTGTATGCCACTTATGCTGTGCCAATTTTTTTTTTTGTTTTTGTTTTTGTGAGAAGCATGACATTGCAGTGAATGTCTTTGTACATAAATGTTGAACCTTGGCAGATGTAGCAACAAGGCAAATTCCTAGTAGTGGTAAAATTATTAAGTAGAAACTTAAAATGCTGACAGATTTTGACACATTCCTTTTCAGAAGGACTATAGCATGTTTTCTCTTGATTTGTGATTAGTCATTTAATTTTCCCCTATTTATAGTTTATTCCCCAGATTTATATTACAATGATGTTAAATTTTTAACCTTTTGCTTTTGTTTTTTGTTTTTCGAATCAGGGTCTCACTATGTAATTCAAACTGACCTTGAATTTACTATGTAGCCCAGGTTGGGCTTGAACTCACTGCAGTCCTCTTGCCTCAGCCTCCTGATTGCTGGGATTACAGCAGTGTACCACCATGCCTGGCTTCAACCTTTTTCTTGACTCCTGGTTTTTTATTGTGATTGTCCATCTTGCTGACACCACTGTGGGATGCTTGACTATGCATGTCAGCCTGGCTGGGCCTGCTGAGTATAAAGCTGAGGCAGCTGCACACTAAGTCCCTGGGCATGTCATCAGAGCTGAACCTTAGTGTCCCTGCTGTACTTCTGGTAAATACAGCAAGGTGGGTGATGAAGCTGAAACTTAGACCAGGAGGAGGGGCCAGGAATTTTAACCCCACTGAGGGGGTTTTTGTAAATGTCAGGTAACCAGTCATTGAGGTCAGATGGCTCTGGGCTGTTCCTCGGCCTACACTGAGGAAGACAAGGATTGAGACTTGGACAAATTTGACCTTGTTTGTTTCTTGTCCTGTAGATAAAGCGATGGCGTTTGTGAAGAGTGGATGGTTATTGCGACAGAGTGAGTACTGGACATGTGGGTCTGCATTTAGGGTGGCTTGGGGGAATATCTTTATTTCTGTTTGCTGAAACAAATCATGGTTAAAAACAGATTATAAAGGTTTACTATGTTGCTGCCTTGAATTTTCCTCTTGGGAACTAATAGAACTGTAAACTATCTTTCTACACACAGGGAACTCCTTAGTTGCTAAGTTTGTAGGAACCAGGAAAAAAATGGCACTTCCATTTACTGTCTTTTTCTCTCTAGCATACTTTATGATTGACTTGAGTTGCCCCAGTCTGGCCACACCCAGCTACTGCTGTATCAGCATTAACAATTTGTCATGTCCTTCAGGGTCTAGTATGATCACATAGACCCATAATAGATGTTTCTGGGCTAGGGATGTAGCTCAGTGGTAGTGTGAGGGCATTTGTAATCCCAAACACCTACTATTTGCTCTTTCTTTTCCTTGAAACCCTCCAAACCCTTGTCTTGAAAGCTTCACTTACTTTATAGCCTATAGATTATAGTCTAAATGCTTAACTAAGCAGTCAGAGACTAGACAGCAAGTGGACTTTGGCCAGCCTCCCAAAAGTACTCATTCCCCCTAATTGGCCATAAAACTACAGAAAGAGGAACAGACAGTTTTATCTCAAGGTGGACAGACTGTCTCATGTCTGCCTCCTATGTCTCAATTAACCGGATATGTAAGAAGGTCTTAAAACATTCCAAAGCAATGGTGGTGTTGTAAGACATGGTATCAATGGCAACCCTTTGACCTTATGAACCCACACATGGGTATAAAAAGACAGGAGAGCGAAGGATCGAGGCCAGAAGTTCCAATGCCTGAGCTGACTGCTTCAGCATCTAAAATAAATTTCACTTGTTTCTTGACTCTCAGTTTCCCATGGGTATCTTTCTTGAGTGTGCTGTTACAGTAGGGTACTTTCTTAGCATGTGCAGGCCCCTAAAACCACAATTAACTACAATTAAGCTACCTGTAGTCCCAGCTACTTGGGAGACTGAAGCAGGAGGATCCCAATCAATCAACCAATAAAAAATAAAAAATTTAAAATTTCATTAAGTTGTGTAGACAATTCCAATTTCCTGGCTTATGGCCCTTTTGGAGGTGTGTATTTAGAAGGCTTACTCTGTAGCCCCATTATCTACCATGTGGATTGGGTTTTCTTTGCTAAAAGCAGGAATATCAATCTCAGCAATATAAAATGAGATATGTTGCATTCATTGGGTTAGAGAACAGCAGAGATATACTAGTGATTATGCATAAGTCAAGAGGTTCCCAGGATTCCTTTTCTTGCTATTGCCACATGGACTGCTAGGACCTAGTGCCTAGCCCCTGGAGGACAAGCTGATGTGCAAGTCTGCAGCCTGGGTTCCCAGCCCAGGGATTCCACTTGTTGGTTTTTATGCCTCAGCTTAGTGGTTTCTGTATAGCTCAGGAGCTGCTATTTTTATGGATGCTGTGTGTTGGTATTGATCAGCACAGGCAGATGCTGCAAACACTCCTGCCAGTGGAGTAGGCTATTGGTAGTTAGCTGTCACATCATCTGGTCAACACCAATAGCAGGTATGGAACATAAGTGTTAAATGGAATGGGATTTGTGCCCACCGAGCAAGGATAGTGTGGGATTTACAATAAAAGATGCAGTAGGCAGTGTAGTGTGTGGATGTGAGGAATGTACCAGGAAGACTTGGAGCTAGAAACTGGCCTCAGTCCACAGCAGGGGTTCTCTTAGGCAGATACGTTACAAAGTTAACTGCCTGGTCCAAGATTATAGGTGAAAAGGTAGATTCTCTCAGACTGACGGAAAGAGGAGAGGCATGTTCATCAGGCTGTGGGCTTTCTGTGAAAGATCTTAAGAATGAAGAAAACAAATGTTTTTCTAGAAGAGGGAGGTATTATTTTCATTTGAGACTTTCCAGTGCAGCATTTTTAGCTCAATCTCATATATTTAGATAGTGCTGGGAAGGCTTAGAAAGTTCAAAAGTTTATTGGGGAGGTGGGATGAGGTGTAGGTTGCACATACCTGTAATCCCAGTTACTTGGGAGACTGAAGCAGGAAGATCCCATGTTTGAGACTAGTCCAAGCAGTTTAGCAAGACGATGTCTCAAAAATAAAAAATAGGGGCTGGGGATATTGTAGGAGTTGTGCAAGCAAAGCACACCAAGGGTCAGCAAAATGGCTGCTGTCCGGCCAGCATAAGCAAGCAGCTTTTACTGAGATAAAGAACAAAGAAACTCATATTGAGCATGCTCAGATTATATAACTTGTTTGCTCTTTGTCCTTCCGGGATCTCATGTTTTTACCTTGGAGAGGGGGGAATGTTTCAAGGCCTGCACTTTCTACCATAACTGTCAATCAGATGTGTCTGGGACAAAATGGAGTCAGTGTGGCCTCTCTGCACAATATGGCTCAGTGCCTGTGTGGAAAGTGCGAGGTTGTGAGTTTGATCCCTAGTACCAAAACAACACCAAAACAAAAATAAATAAAAAGGAATGGGAATGTAGCTTAGTGGTAGAGCAGTCCTAGATTCAGTCCTTAGTACTGCCAAAAACAAAATAAAACAAAACAAAAAAAAGCAAAGCAAAACAAAACAAATGTTTAGTTTGTTAGGCAGACTTGGGAAGTTAGGTGTTAAGATTGTTTTTTTCTTTTGGTACGGGCGATCAAACTCATGACCTTGCACTTGCCAGGCAGGCACTTAGGCTGCTGAGCTAAATCCCTGGCCCTAAACTTCTTTCATTAGCTCAAAAGCTAACCTTTTCTATTAAAACCTAACTTTTTTGGTGTATTTGGGGACTTGTCCTTTGATTGGTAACCTCTAGTGTCTTGCAGTGTGATGCCTTCAGCCCTGCTAACCGTAGCAGTGGTCAGGCCGGTATCTGCATCCATTTCCATTTCCGATGCTTCAGGCCGTGGTGGTTTTGTGTAGGTGCACTTCAAGGCTTAGGGAAGA
Organism: Hydrochoerus hydrochaeris; assembly: GCA_004027455.1. NCBI lineage: Eukaryota > Metazoa > Chordata > Mammalia > Rodentia > Hydrochaeridae > Hydrochoerus > Hydrochoerus hydrochaeris. The sequence goes on along the minus strand of PVLA01005319.1, from coordinate 61,359 downwards.
GTTTCCTATGTTACTCCTGAGTTAGAGGATAAGTCTTTCTTCTTTGACCCAAAGCCAGTATTCCCCAATATTTTTACAGGTACTATTTTGAAGCGCTGGAAGAAGAATTGGTTTGACCTGTGGTCAGATGGTCACTTGATCTATTATGATGATCAGACACGGCAGAGTATTGAGGATAAAGTCCATATGCCAGTGGACTGCATCAACATCCGCACAGGGCTCAAGTGCAGAGGTAAGCCCTCTCCCTCATCCCGCTTCTGCTATCTGCCCTTCCTCAGGCGTGGTGATAACTTGGTGATCTTCCCTTCCACTAGCAGACTGAGGAAGGTTCTGTCCAGGATGCAGCCATGTCAGGGACCTGTGCACTAGAGAGTAGTCCTTGGTTGGGGCAGGTAGACTTTGTCTTCCAAGCTAGGCCTTTTTATCTCGTGTCCCTTTGTCTGGTGGAGAAGGAAGCAGCATGCTGGGAACCCCACCTAGACCATGTTGATTTTTTGACTTAGAAACTGGGATCTGTTTGATGGTAGTGGTCTGTGGAGTCATAGTTTCCAGGAGCTGTCATATTTGTTGTTAGCGTAGCTGACCATTTTCTGCCTTTTTGGTCAGGCCATTGATTATTGAGTTATTATAGTCTAGTTCTTGGTTTGTGTGTAGTGTTATGAGTTAGAATATGTAAAGAAAAATATTTTCTAAAAAAAAGATGCTATTTAAATTATATTCCTTCTTTCTGCTTTTTTTCCCCATAGATATTCAGCCTCCAGATGGGAAGCCAAAAGACTGTCTGCTTCAGATTGTTTGCCGAGATGGGAAGACGATCAGTCTTTGTGCAGAAAGTGCAGATGATTGTTTGTGAGTTTTGATTTCTTGGATGTTTAATTTAGGATTTCAGTTTTCAGAAAGAGAAGAATGGGAGTGGAGTTTACTTCAGGCAACAGAGGGCTCAGCAGATGTGAGAGAAATGAATGAGCATTTCTTGATCTAATTTCCGTCCCTCTTAGACTGTTGGGTAGGATCTCTTATGATGAAAATGACAGTAACCTTTACTTTGTGGTTTCTGTTTTCATTATTAGATTCACAGTGGGTAGTGGGCATTGGACAATTTTTTTTCCCCCATTGGAGAATTTTGATCTTTACACATTTTTTCATTCTTTATTGTGATGTCTGAGATTGAACCATAACCCTTGCACATGCCGGGCAAGCATTCTGTCACTAAGCTACATCCTCTCCCTTTTTAAACCTTATTTTAAGATAAGGTCTAGGACAATTGTCCAGTCTGGCCTTGAACCTGGGATCCTCCTGTTTCTCAGCCTCCTGAGTATTTACTAAGATGACAGGTATATACTATAACCCAGTCTAAATATTTTTTTCTTTTTAATAATCATCAACATCCATGTTGTGCAGCTTTTTCTTTCGTGTGTGTGTGTGTGTGTGTGTGTGTGTGTAAGTGTGTAAGAGACAGGGTCTCACTATGTAGTAAAGGCTGGCCTTCAACTCACTGTGTAGCCCAGGCTGGCCTCAGACTCCTGGTGATCCTTCTGCCTCAGCCTCCCAAGTGCTGGGATTACAGGCATGCACCATCATGCCTGGCTAGCTTTTTCTTTTCTTTGGTAGTTATTGTCATTGCTGTCTTAGCAGAAGGGTTGGGAAACTAAACCACAGGAAAAAAACCCAGCCACACTAGGCCTTGTCTTGTTAATGTTGGCAGTGGTACTGGTTCAGAACCTTGGAAACACTTGACTGAGGTCAATGTAGTGGTGAAACTGGATTTGTCTACCACTGCAGTGGGTGAACTCTGAATGTCGTGGGAGTTGACTAAAAGACTAAATGACATTTTCACAAAAGCCCAGGCTGTTTTATCAGTCTGTGCTCACCCTCATTGTAACTGTTCTGTCAAACTCTAGGGGTTACTTTAAATTTGTGATGTAGCTTATTTTCTTTCTTTTTTTTTTGTCTTTTTGAGACAGAGTCTCTCTATGCAGTTCAGGCTGGTCTTGAGCTCACTTTGTAGCCTAGGCTGGTCTGAAACTTGCAACGATCCTCTTGCCTTTGCCTCCCGAGTGCTGGGATTACAGCCACCGTGCCCAGCGATGTAGCTTATTTTCTAGATGTAGCTTCTATCTTGATTTGTATCACAACAGGCATGTTGTGGAACAGATACGACTTTCCTAAGGACCGGGAGAGAAATGACTGTGTCAGGCTAATTTGCTACTTTTAAAATCTGGAACTCTGTCATTGCTATCATGCACCTAAGCTAACATGTATTGAGGACTTTGTGCTAGGCATTGAAGTAACAACTGCTTTACAGATTTTTTTTTTTAACTTTTATTAGTACATGTTTGTAGTACATATGATTATATTTACCGTAGGGGATTGGTACATGTGTATAACACATTTTAATTCCTTTCTTTTTACCCTCCCCTTTCCTCCCCCTTTTTGATTTTCCAGCATCAGATTCATTTATTTATAAGACCTTATAAAGTTATCATATACAGATTGGAAAGAAGACTAATATGCTAAAAGAACATATGAAACATGTGAGACAATTGCATTAAGTTAATGTAGACTTTTAGATACATGGTCAGAAGTTTTTAATTCACTGCCTCTTACAAAATGGGTGTTATTGTTCCTGGTATAAGAAATTGAGGCATAGGGGCTGGGGATATAGCTCAGTGCCACAGTGCCTGTCAGGTAAGCACAGGGGCTTGAGTCTGATTCCTGGTAATTGCCCCCCCCCCCCCGCAGAAAAAAAATTGAGACAGAGAGGTTAAGAAACTTCTGTGACAGTTTTATGCTCTTGTAATTACCAAAAGTGTAACAGCTTCAAACAGTAAAGCTTTATTATTATATTACTGGAAATCGTAAGTTCAACTTGAAAATCAGTTGCATGGTGTCTGCAGGACCTTGTTTTTCTGGAGTATTTTGTTTCCTTGCCTGTTTTAGCTGGAGATCCCTTGCGTTCCTTAGCTCTTGGGCTTTTTCTTGATTCTTACAGCCTGCAGCATTGTGCCGTGCTTCTCACATGGCTCTCTCTGCCCTGCCGGCCCAAATCATATGCTTTTAGGGACTTGTGACTAGTTTGGGCCCACCTGGCTATTTCAGGATATTCTTCTCATGTCATGGTCCTTAACTGTAATTATAGTGGCAGACTTCCTTTTACCTATGAGAAATATTCTTAAATTGAGATGTGGGCATCTTTGGGGATTTGTCATTTGGCCTGTCACACATTTGCTGGCTTCAGAGCTGGCACAGTAGACTCACGATTTGGCTGAAGCCTGTTGTCCTTAACTTTGCTCTGCTGTTACTAAATTTGTAATAGCTAAATGTTGGAAGCAACCCAAATACTCAACAACTGAGGAATGGATAAAAAAGATATGGTCTTTTTATATAATGGAGTACTACTTAGCCACAAAGAAGGATAAACGTGTGAGACTTTTATAGGAAAGTGGATGCAACTTGACACCATACTAATAAGTGAAATAAATCAGACTCATGTGTAAGCACCATATTGTCTTCCTGGTATGAGAAACTGAAACAGTGAATAAGGTCCCAAATGTACAATGGCTGTTATAAAATGGGAAGAAATTGTTCAAAGGAGAAAACGAACTATGAGGAAGGAAAGGGTCAAGAAGGGAAAGGAAAATGGAAAAAAATACAAGATAGTTTTACTACTAGTTTCTTTTAGTTCATTGAAAAGAAAGGTTTGTGCTGATATCACTTGGAGAATTTTTTATTCCCACATCTTGTGCACTGAGTACTGCTTTAACAATAACAAGATATGAGGGCTTGGAATATAGCTCAGTGGCACAGATGCCTGCCTAGCAAGTGCAAGGTCCTGAATTTGATTCCTAGTACTCCCCAACAAAAAAAGACAACAATATGCAATGTATTAACCATTGTTATTCTATTTTATGAAACATTTTTTTCACTTAAAAAATTAAACAATAGTAAATGTTGGTCAGGCTGCAGGGGAAAAGGAACCCTTCTCCATTGTTGGTGTGAATGTAAACTAGTGCAGCTGGAAATCAGTATGGAGATTCCTTTACAGAAACAGACTATGAATTCCATTTGACCCAGCTATTGCTTTTCTTGGTGTCTTCCCAAAAGAGTTGAAAGAATCACATACTGGGCTGTGCATGCCCGTATTCATGGCAGCACAGCTCATAGCAGCTAAACCTTGGGAGCAACCTGTGTACCATTAGGTACTCGCTTTATATAGAGAACAAAATAAAAGACAGTAGGAAATAGGGAGAGCATCTGAAATTGGAAAGGGGTCCAGAGATGGAAGGAGGGAAGAGAACTGGGAAGGGAGAGAAAAAGAGTTGAAGGACGGAGTTAGCTTGTGTTACGTACATGCACCAACAAGATATGGAAACGTTATGTAGTGATTCATGTACAAAAATAATAAAAAGAAGAGGATCGGAAGATGGAGGGGGAAGGGGGGGAAGACAAAGGGGATGACAGGAATTAAGATGTGTTAGGTACAAAGGAAGCAAACATGTACTACAAAATATACTAATTAAAAAAATATAAAGTTATGCTATTTATTTTGCTAATAGGAAACATGCTTGGAATAAAATGACCTAGGAAGACTGAATAGGAGATTTAGTTCTGTAAAGTGTACAGCTGTTGCTACCAAGTCCTACAAGCTGAGTAACTAGATGTCAGAAATGGGTTCTGTGTTCTGGAGGCCACGAGCCTAAAATGAGACCCTCAGCAGCTTCCCATTCCCTCTGGAGTAGATAGCATCCTTCCATGTGCCTTTTTAGCTTCTGATGGTTGCTGCTGATCCTTGGTGTTCCTTGGGTTCCAGCTGCATCGCCCCAGTCTCTGCCTCTGTTGTCACATGGTATCTGTTGTGTTTGTGTCCAGATTTCCCTTTTATAAAGGAAATCAATTAAAATGGGTTAAGGATTAGCCTTAAAGTATGACCTCATTTAAATTTGATTCTTTTTGCAAAGACAATAATTACAAGTAATTTCACATTCTTAGGTAGTGGCATAGGACTTCAGTGTATGTCTTTTGAGGGGACATTATTTACTGTATAGTAGAGATTTCTTAGTAAAGATATTGAAATGACTCTGGGTCCTCTTTGCAAAGTGCCTAGGGAAGTAAAGAGCAAACATTTCAATTGCAACAGGCAATAAAAAAGTTTGATTTCATGCACAGACTGCACAGAGCCAAAGGAAGAACTGGATGTTTCTGCTGAGATATTACTGTCCCCTTAATCCCACCTAAATCCCAGAAGCAGCAGCCAAATGAGTTAAACATTGTCTTAGTTATTTTTCTCTGGTTGCTGAGACAAAATACTTGACACCAAAGTTAGAGGAGGAAAAATTTATTTAGCACACAGTTTATAGAGGTTTCATTCCATAATCGACTGCCTCCAAGGCAGGGTGGCTTGACATACTAGCATTGCAGAGAAGAAATAGTTCCTGGTGGGCAGAAGGTAGCAAAACAAGCCAGAGACAACCATAGCTCTTTCTGTTTCTTACATTGTATCCAGGCTGCTTAGGTAGCACCCACACCTTTAATCCTAGAGCCCCTTGATCCTAGCATTGCACCACAAATCAGTCCCAGTGTTCTAGGTACCTCTCACCTGTGACCGCTTCAGGCTTTACGGCTCTAAGGGGAACATCTAGACACAAGCTGTAATGTTCCTCTGGCCCCGAAAGACTCAAGCACATCACTTTATGTGAAAGGCACTTAGTCTGGCATCTCTAAGAGTTGCCAGAGTCCTAATAGTTTCAGCATTGCTGAAAAGTCCAGGCCCCAGATCTCTGAGATTTAAGGCAAATTCTTAGCTGCATGTCCTTGTACAAATGAAATGAAAGTTAAACACTTCCAGTGTTCAGTGGTACAAGATAGACATTTCCATTCCAAAAGTTAAAAATGAGGATACAGAGGAATGGCACCAAAGAAAGTTCAAAATCTAGCAATCTCGTGTTTAGAGAATCTTGTGTTTAGGGCAGATACATTTTCTCATCTGAGTTAGACCTTTTTATCTTGTATCACTTTGTCTGATGGAGAGGGAAGTAGCATGCTTTTAAGCTCACTGTGTAGCCCAGGCTGGTCTCAAACTCAGTGGTCTTCCTGTGTCAGCCTCCAAAGTGCTGCATTACAGATGTGTGCCACCACACTTGGCTAGGAGCATTCTTTCTAATGACAAAGTTACTGACAAGCCAAGTCTCACATTGTGGAACTACGACCTAAGAAAATGAAGTAAATGTGTATGTGACACAAACTGGAGAGCAAGTTGCAGGACATTTCACATTTATTACAAAGTAAAGCAGGAGTATAGGAGGGATAATAAAGTAAGGCAGATAGGATCAAAGTATATTACGTGTATGGAAGTGCCATAGAAAAAGTATTCTGTAAAATTAGTATGCAATAATAAAAATGCATATTGGAAGAATGTAAAAGTAAAGTGAATATTAAATAGTACCCATTATGTTCTAAATGTTAAATCTCTTCCATAGATATATTTTAAAAACACATATATATTTCTAGTGCTGGTCTTGCATGAGTTGAGTGGGTCCTAGGACAAGACCTGAAGAACTGTGCCCCTCCGCTTTTACCCCCTTGCCAGTGATAATTGAACCTGGGAGGACTGAGCTGCACCCCCACTCTATTTTTAAAAAATTTTTTCAAAAAAATTATTTTATTCTTTGGTACTGGGGATCACACTCATGACCTCACGCTTGCCAGGCAGACATTTATGCCACTGAGCTAAATTGCAGGCCCCCCTACTCTTTTTTAAACAGGGTCTTAACTAAGTTTCTAGATATAAACCTGTGGTCTTCCTGTCTCAGCCTTCTGAACAGCTGGGACTGAGGATGTGCCACTGTGACCACCTCCCAAATAACTGTTCGTTAAACAAGATTTTTCAGGGATTCTGATGTTAATATGGATCTTGAAAATCATTGAAATGTTGAGTTACCTCACCTAAGAATGTTTTCTTTTCTCTAGGGCTTGGAAATTTACACTGCAGGATTCCAGAACAAATACGGTATGTTCGCCATTAACGGCAATCACCAGTAATGTGATCTTGTAAGGAATCTTGTGTAACAGATTGGAGATAGGAGTGTTGTGGGAAAATTTCCAAGCCAAGCCAAACCCAACGAAAAGGAATATTCTTTGCACTAAGAAGATAAGAAATCTTTATGCCAGCCCTTGAATTTAGGAGGAGTTTAGTTTATCTAGAATTTGGAAGTGGAAAGTACAAAGCAAATGACAAAATGTTACATAATTGGTTACAGGCATTGAGTCATCTATTGATAGGCAGGCTAGTCTTGAATAAATTTGTTGAAACAAAGGGAGTTATTTATTATAACATGGAAAAGCTCCAGGAACAAGGGGTGGGGGCCCTTACAAAGTGAGCATAGCTAAAGGTGTCCTTGTATTAGCCCAATGTGCCTTAAGGCACAGGTAATTGCTCCGACTCAGTGCTCATCAGAGTTTTGCAGCTGGGCTGTAGACATCATCAGGTTTAAATGAATTCAGCAGAAGCATCAGAACAGAAACTTGGTCTAATTGATCATGAAATACCTGTAAGTTTGCTGTTTTACAAAAGTGTTCTCGTTATAATTGTGCCCCAAGAAGAGCTGGGGAAGCGAAATGAGGAAGACAGGTTTCTTGTCCATTCAACCCTGAGTGGGCAGAGCTTGGCAGGCCACCTTTCACTTACAGTGGTCAGGCTGGGTTTTGCCATATTGTGACTGGAAACCCTCACAAAGGCCAGCTAGTTTTGCTGTTGTTTTGTTTTAATGTTTGTATTTCTTAAACTTTGTAACATCTTGAATTCTGTTGTGATTTGTAATGAAGGCACAAGAAGAACCAGTGTTCCTTTTTTTTTTTTTTTAAAGTTTATTAGTCCATGTGTTGCTGCATAATATTTACATAGTATTTACAATTCTGTGTATGGAAGTAGGCCCATACACAGAACACATCTTAATACCTCTTTTCCCCTTGCCTTTCCCTTCCCATCCCACCTTCTTACACACAGGCTCTCAGCTGGTGAGACTACAATGTGTTTGGGACTTGCTCTTGTGTTCTGTTCTTGGCCTTAGGTGGCCACAGGTAGAAAGCTGATTTGTAGATCCTACTAGTGACATTTTTCTGTCAGGAAGTTTGGAGACAGGACCTCTGTGATCAGTTTTCATTCTAAAAGGCTCGACTTTTTTCTTTATCTCTGTAGAAAAAAAAAGTAGTTAAGGGTTACAAAAGAATTTGTGTATGTAGGAGAAAAATTAAAAAGACCTAATATCCAAGTACATAGTGTCTTCTATTTTTGCTAGCCCATGACAGTTCTTTTTAGCTAGGTGTAGTGGTGTATGTCCATAATCCCAGAATGTGAAGGGCTGAGAGAAAGAGGATCACTGTGAGTTCAAGGCCAGCTTGGGGTACGTAGCAAAAGCCTGACACCCTTCTTCCCTATGGAACAGCAAAGAAAAAGCCCCCAAACCAAACTACAAGACAGTTCTTTTTGTTTTATTTTTGAGATAGTGTCTCACTATGTAGTGCAGGCTGGCCTTGAACTCACTGTGTAGTCCAGGCTGGTCTCGAACTCACAGTGATCCTTTTGTCTCAGCTTCCAGAGTGCTGTGATTACAGGTATATGCTGTTACTCCTGGCAAAACAGTTCTTACAACTTCCTTTTTCCTTGGAACTTACTGTGTAGCTTCAGTTACCCTTTCTTTCATATGAAAATTCTCTTCTGGGTATAACTAGTGTTAGTTATAGGCAGTATCCCAAGGTAATTCTTTGTATGGATTTTTTAAAGCTTCCCACCCTCATTCTCATCCCCTCCTAGCAACTTTTAAGAACTTTTTTCCTTTTTAAATACAAAACAGTGTGTGGAATTTACCTCTGACTGCTTCTGTTCAAACTGAGTAGGATTGTTGAGTAGTGTAGTGTCTTTAAAGAGCATCTGATAAGCTGGAGCTTCTCTGGCCTTGCTGTGCCCTGAGACCTTGCTTCTGACCTCAGGACAGCTATGTGGGCCCATAGCTCTGCACTGGACTCAGTTTTCCTAGTTCTTGGAGAACCGTAGTTTTGTCCTTTATTTTATTTGCTAAGTAAGTAGTGGACATGGGCGGTACTGAGCACAGGTGTGGAAGCAGCTCCTCTGAGCACCTCTCCTCTCTCTCACAGGTGTGTGTGGGCTCTGCTGTCCTGCCGGAAGAGACCGCTGTGACTTCCCCGCCCCCTCCTTACATGGCCTGTACTGCACTGACCACGGAGGTAGGAGTGGACCTGAGCAGAGAGCTGCTGCTTTGCTATTAATTTTGAGCCAGTACCAAAGATGGAGATGTACTCTAAACCTTTTCTTCATAAACCAATTATTCTATATTATATCTTGTTTTTATGAGATAAAGCAATTACTTTTTTTTTTCATGTTCAAACTTATTCTTAAACCTAATGATGAACTATGTTGGTGATAGTTGCTTTGGTTATTGAAATTTTGAGGTTTTATAATTTATATGTAATGAATTATTTCATTTCTTTTTATTATCAGAGAAAATGCAATTTTTATTTGTTTAAAAAGCCTTAAAATATAAGTCAGATACCTTTGAGTGTCCACTAGTTAGGGTACAAACTATCCAGTGAGGTGTATTTCAGTTTTTGTTGTGTGAGGCATACTTTAAAAAAAAAAGAAAAAAAAAACCTTTTGATTTTAAAATAATGGCAGATTCATAAGAAGGTGCAAAGGATAGTATGATTTTGTATACTTTTCAGCCAGTTTCTCCAGTAAAAATCAAAGCATGTATTGGAGTGTGCCATAGTGTTTATAATCCTGTCATTTTATCACGTGGAGATTTATATAATCACTGTCTCAGTCAAAACAATTCTTCACAAAATCTTGATCATATGACACCCTTTTATAGTCATAGACCCTCTTTGCTAACCCACTAACACCAATATGGCCTTGATTTTTACAGTTTCAGTAATGTTACGTAACCAGAGGCATAGAGTGTGTAATCTTTTAATTTGATGGTTTCATTCAGCATAATGCCTTTGGATCCACTCATGTAGTGTGTGTCAGCCATCCGTTCTGTTTCACTGCTGAGTAGTCATCCATGGCATGGGTGCATCGTGTGCTGTGCTGAGTAGCGTTAATCTCCAGGATGTTTCTAGGATTTACACCGGGTACCAGTGAACGTGCTGTGAACACTTGTGTACAGGTTGTTGTGCAGGCATAGGTTTTCACTTCTGTGGGATAAATGCCCCATGTGTGATTGCTGGCTCGTATGTATGGTTAGTGTATGTTTAGTTTAAAAACAACTGACATACTTCTTTGCAGTGACTCTTTTACTTTCTCTACTAGTAATGTTTGAGCAGTGCATTCTGCATCCTTGCCGGGATTCTCTGCATCCTTGCCAGCAGTTAATATAGTTATTGTATTTTTCTTAATACTGTGGATTGAATCGGTAGTCTTGAACATGCTGGTCGAGTGTTCTGCACTAGACTGTAACCCCAGGCCTTGATTTTCTTATTTTTTTGGTACTGGGGGTCGAGCTCATGACCTTGTGCTTGCTAGGCAGGCATTTGTGCCACCAAGCTAAGCCCCAACCCCATGGCCTTCAGATTTTGAAACAGGGATATTGTCAAATTGCTCAGGCTGGCCTTGAACTTGTGACCCTCCTGCCTCAGTCTTTAAGGTAGGTGAGATTATGGGTGTATGCCTCCATGCTGGGTCTTGTCATTACTTTTTTTGTTTTACTTCTTCTGAAATATGTAGTGATATTTCACTCATAGTTTTAATTTGCATTCCTTTAATAGCTATTGATGTTGAACATCATTTAGTATGACTATTTGCCATCTCTATTTTCTTTGCAGTGAAAATGTCTCTTCGTATCTTTTCCTGTTTTTTTTTTTAAGGAAAAAAAAAGAAAAAATAGCAACACAGAAAAAAGGGTAGCAATAATACAGAATTCCAAAGGAAAAAAAGAAAAAAAAAAAAACACTAAGAAATCACTAGTTGATAAATTACATAATGTCATCTTGGAAATAGTTGTTCAAGTTACAAAATTAAAGCATACAAAGTAAACATTCAAATAGTGAGATTGCAAACAGTTCTGTTCAGTGATCTAACAAAAACTTAGTAATATGGTCATCTATCTTACACAGTTAAATATACATACAGTTACATCCTTTAGAGTACTTTCTTTTCCTCTCTTTTTTACAATAGCAATTACACATTTTGGGTTTAATTATTCTTTTCCTGTTTTTATAATTACATTTCTTTTAATACTGAGTTTTGAACGTTCACAGATCTGGTCTGTAGCTTGTTTTTTTATCCTCAGTGAAATCTTCTGGAGAGTTTGAAACTTTGATGCATTCCAATTCATAAGTTTTTACTTTCCTGTATGCTTTTATCATTACTTGATGCCTCACCTGGTCAGGTTTCCTAAAATTTTCTTGTGTTTTATCTTCCAAAGTTTTATGGTTTCAGATTTTTACATACAAGTCTGACCCCTTTTGACTTAAGTTTTATAAGGTTTGGGTCTGTTTGTGAGTTCTCTGTTCTGCCTCCTTAATCTCTGTGCTTATCTTCCTCTCATGCCACAAGATCCTAATTACTGTAGTAAGTCCTGGAATTGTGTAAACTGCTCGTCCTCCTGGCCCCCTTTATTTTTGTTTTTCAGAATTGCTCGAGATGTTATCTTTCCATTGTCTTTCCATATAAAGTATGGTTAACTTATCTGTGTCTACTGCAAAATCTTGAAAGATTTTGGACAGAAATTGTGCTAAACTTGAAGGTCATGTTTATTTGGAATAAACATCCTTACTTAAGTACTGAAAATGTCATCTTTATGTATTGATTATCTCAGACAATGACCATGATCTATGTAGATCCTCTTTGATTTCTTTCATCAGTGTTTTGTAGTTTTCACTGTAACAGTCTTGTACAGATTGTGATGTTTAAATCTTTAATCTTTTTTGAGTGGAGCTGCATCTCTAGCCCCTCCATTACTTGATGGGATCATGTGATTTGTTTTTTTTCTTTTAGTCTGCTTATATGGTGGATTACACTGATTGATTTTCAAATACTGAACCAACGTTGCATTTCCTGAAGTAATCTTTACTTGCTCATGGTGTTTGTTTATTGAGGAATTCTATTTGGTAATATTTTGGGGGGAATTGTTGCATCCATATTAATGAGCAATATTGGCATATAGTTTTTTCATACTTTGTTTTGTTTGGGTATTCGTGGCTTTTTATTAGACTACAAAGTAGATTGAAATACAATAAGTCCCTGACTTATGAGTTTCATTTTAGGAGAAATTTGTAAGTCAGATTCATTTGTAACTCTGACAAAGTGAGTCTTACACATCTTTGACACATTTATACAATGTAAAGCGTGACAACCCCAAATATTGTGAATAAATTATTTTTTACTTTTATAGTTAATGCCTCAACATTGCGATGCAATACAATACCAAGAACTGTTATACAGGGTGGGGTTGCTTTTCCTCTCTTGCTTCTAGCCATCCTGGCTCTGATTGAGCACTGTAATACTGCACACTGTCTCACTGCACAGTAAGTGCACAGCTGCACAACCATGACAGTGTCCGACAGACATGAGCTGCTTCCACAATTTGTTTGCCTCTACATATGTTGGGAATGTGAGGTCCGTTTGTATCTGTGAAAGTTGGCAACTCTAATATGTACAAATTGGGGACATATTGTTTGCAGTGAATATTAAAATTTTAAAAACTTAATTGCAGTAAAAGACGCATCGTCCTTAATTTTCTCTCAAAATACCCGCCTGTCATGCCTGACCTGGGCCTAATCTCAGCAAAGACTGTTCCCAACAAACAGCAGGAGACCCTAACTATGCCTGCTGCCCTTAGCAGACAGAACAAGTGGCCATAAAGAAGTTTAGGATGGACGTATAGTCTCCTGGCCTGTCTGCACACCTGTGCTGACTGTCCTTTCAACCTGAACCTTGTAGGAAATTTTAAAATTAAAGATTCGTTTTCACTGGGCATGGTGGTACATCCCAGCATTTGGGAGGCTGAGGCAGGAGGATCACTGAGTTGAGTACAGCCTGGACTATCTAGTGAGCTCAAGGCTTGTCTGAACTACAGAGTCAGACTTTGTCTTAAAAAAACAAACAAACAACTCAATTTCATTAGTGTTTGTAGGACTGACTATTCAGTTTCTCTATTTACTGTTTTACAGGTGTGTATTTTTTGAGGATTGATCCACATAGTTACATATGTATGTAAGTGTTTTGTAGTATTGGGAATTGAATTCAGGGCTTTGAACATGCAGATGCTCTCGAGCTAATTCTCCAGCCCTTTTTATTTTATTATGATGCTGAATCTATGATATTCAGGACAACCTTGAATTTAGAATTGGTCTGCCTCAGACTCCCAAGTAGCTGGGATTGTAAGTATGTACCACCACACCCAGAAAGTTAATGTAGATTGTCTCTTAATGGAGGTTGTCTTATTTTATGCAGGTAGTTTAGAGGTGGGGGTGTGCCATTTTCCATGGTGTTTGCCTAGAGTAGAAAGTAATCATCTAGGAAAGTTCTGTCTTTCTAGGCTGCTTGTATTCTCTTTAGGTTCTCTGGGTAGAAAGCAGGCTTTTCTTAGGGTCTTTTTGTTGTATTTATTGCTATTTCTAAGTGCTTGAACTTCCTAGTTAGTCCACTGCCATTGTGTCATTCAGTCCCCTTGTGATTGTTTTGTGTATAATGTTCAGGAATTATAAGTGTACTGAGAAGAAGGGGAAAGAGGTCTGCACTGTTTTCTAGAAGGAGAAATCCTGAACCCTGCTTTTCATAAGGTAACATTTAAATTTACAAATAGCTCTCAGTTTTCCCCTGCATCAGAGTACTGATCGTGCTGCAAGAGGAAACAGAAACACTGAAGTGACACCCAGGATTTAGAGGCAGATTTATTTAATGTGAAATGGGCAATGACAGGGAATCCATTGTCCTTTGAAACGTCAGGCCTCGAAGGCCCAGGGACGGAAGATTTTATGGGTTTGGAAGGGGAAGTACAGAAGCAGAGTACTTGGCTCTCTTTGGTTCTTATAATAAGCATCATAGTGACCAGTTACACATCACAGTGACCAGCAATTTCCAGGAGACAGAAGTAACAGGAACCTGGGCAACTAACAGACTGGCTGGGGAGTATTTTCTGCTATAATGCCAGGACTGTAATGTAACTGTCTGCTTCCCTCTCCTGTGAGCGCATGAACTCAGCCTTTCATCTCCACATTATTCATTTGCTTAATCATTGGCAAGGGGCCCCACTACTTGTTTTTCTTTTCTTTTCTTTTCTTTTCTTTTCTTTTCTTTTCTTTTCTTTTCTTTTCTTTTCTTTTCTTTTCTTTTCTTTTCTTTTCTTTCTTTGTCTTTTTGAAACAGGGTTTCCCTATGCAGTTCAGGCTTTGAACTCACATTGTAACCCAGGCTGCCCTCGCATTCACAGTGATACTCCTGCCTCAGCCTCCCACGTGCTGGTATTACAGGTGTGCAAAACCACACCCAGCCTACTAGTTGTTTTCTGACTGTCCCCTTACCTAGTTGTGTGTAGTTGGAAAACCACAGTCACCTGCCAAGGTCCTAGACCTCAAATACCTCAGTCTTTCGTGTTATCCTGCCTAGAATTGCTGGAATTGTGCTGGAGAAAGTTCTGTCTCAGGGGTGGCTCTGGTGTGTGATGCATGAATAACTCATTCACTGGCATTTACCACAGGGATGGGGAGAAAGGTCAGGAGCCTATCTCACTGGCCTGACTACAACTGTGGTGCTGTCTCCCTCCCTCAGGGTATTGGAACTTCCTCCAGAAAGGGGTATTACCATACCTGGGGCATAATGTTACTGCCTTTCAGGGAGCGGTACTTTCCTTTTTAAACTTCTGTGGTAATGGATTTGATCTAGTGAGTTTCTCCTGCAGATTGCCTTTGCATATCTGGCTTTCTTTGCCTCCCGTTTCTGTGTAACTGTGTTTCTTCTTACATGTCTTCCAAGCTTCTTGCATGCACTACTGCCTGTACCACATTTCCCTTAAAATAAGACTTAACTGCAGAATAAGCCTTCAGTGACTAGAGGGCAAGAGACTACTTACTCATCAGGCTTTTGTGATAGCAACTTAGGCATATACTTTTTTTTTTTGAATTTTAAAAAGCAAAACAAAGAATTTCAAACAAAATAAAAGGAAATTAACACTACTTAATACATTGCATATTGTTATCTTAAACGTAGTTATTCAGCTTACAAGATCTAGGCATTAAAAAATGGTCAAAACAATGACAGCATAAACTGTGCTTTTTGATGAATTTACAGAGCTTAGTAGTATAGTTATCTGTCTTGCATACATATATTTATATATGTATACCTACATACATAAAAATCTTTTCCTTTCTTCCTTTTCCCCTATCCCAGTACTTCTGTCCCTTTGAGCACTGTCTTTCCCTTTCATTTCAATATCTATTATATACTTTGGATCTTACTACTCTTTCAGATTTTTTTTAATGGTTTTTGTAGTAGGGAGACAATATGATACTTATAAAAGGTGAGTTTGATTTATTTCACTTATGAATATGGTCTCAAGTTGCCTCCATTTACCTATAAAAGCCTCAAGACCATCCTTTTTATAGCTGAGTAATATTCTATTATATAAAAATACTATATCTTTTTTATCTGTTGTGCAGTTTATGGGCATTTGGGTTGTTTCCAAGATTTAGCTATTACAGTTGGTACAACTATAAACATGGGTACACATATATATCTGTGGCATGACATTTTCATTTTTTCTGGGAAAATCCCCAGAATGGGAAGAGCTAGATTAAATGAGACTTCCAACCCTAGTTTTTTTTTTTTTTTTTTTATTGGTACTGGGGATTGAATTCACAACTGCTTGCTTGCTAGGCAGGCACTTATACTGCTGAGCTAAATCCCCATCCCCAACCCTAGTATTTTGAGGAATCTCCATACTGATTTCCATAGTGGCTGCACCAGTCTACACTCCCACCAGCAATGGAAAAGGGTTCCTTTTTCCCCACAGTGACTCCAACATTTGTTATTGGTTGATTTCTTGATGGCAGCCATTGTTTCTGGAGTGAGATGGAATCTCAGTGTTGTAATTTGCATTTCTCGAATGACCAGTGATGATGAACATTTCTTCATGTATTTATTTTTTGTTTGTATTTCTTCATCTGAGAAATGCATATTCATCTCAGATGCCCATTTTTGGAGAAGATCTTTTTGAATGTGGGGGGTCTGTTATTTTTCAGTTCTTTATATGTTCTAGATATAAGTCTTTTGTCTGAGGGACAGCTGGCTAAAATTCTTTCCTATTTTGTGGGTTTCTTTTCACTCTGTTGGCAATTTCGTTTGAAGTACAGAACCTTTTTAATGAGATCCCAGTTGTTGATTCTTTGAAGTACTTCTCATGTGGTTTGCCTTTTGTTCATGAACTCTTTGCCTACCCCTGTGTCTTTAAAATTTCTACCTACCTTGTCTTCCAGTAGATTTAGTTTTTCTGTTTTAATATTTAGATGTTTGATCCATTTTGACTTTAGTTTAGTGCATGGTGATAGACATGGGTCTATTTTCATTCTTTGGCATGTGGAGAGCCAATTTTTCCAGCACCACTTACTAGACTATCTTTCTTCCAGTGAACATGTTTAGCCCCTTTGTCAGAGATAAGGTGGCTGAGTTCTGTAGTTGTATCTGCATCTTCTAATCTGTTCCACTGATCCTCTGGTCTGTTTTTTTGTTCGTTTGTTTGTTTTGCCAGTAACATTCTGGTTTTTGTCAGTACCACACTGTTTTCTCTAGGTCTGTAAGGTATGTTAATGGTATTTTGATGGGGATTGCATTAAATCTGTATAACAGTTTTGGGAGTATGGCCGTTTTCACAATGTTGGCTCTTCCTAACGAAGAGCAAGGGATAGCTTTCCATTTTCTGATACCCCCTTCAGGCTTCTTTTATAGAGTACTACAGTATTCAATGTATAGGTCTTTTTCATGCTTTGTTAGGTTGATTCTTAAGTATTTCATTGTTCTGGATGCTATTGTGCAGGATGTCATTTCTCTCTCAGTGAGTTTATTGTTTGTATGCAGGAATGCTACTAATTTTTGAGTGTAGACTTTGTATCCAGTTACGCTGCTAAATTGGCTTAGCTCTAGTAGTGTTTTGGAGGAGTTTTTGGGGTCTTCTAATGTAGAGTATTGTGTCATCTGCAAACTGTGATAATTTAATTTCTTCCTTTTCTATCTTCCTTTTATTTCTCTCTCTTATCTAATTGCTCTGGCTAATGTTTCCAGAACTGTACTGAATAGGAGTGATGATAGTGGACATCCTTGTCTTGTTCCTGATTTTAGAGTGAAAGGTTTCAGTTTTTTGGGGGCTGGGGGTTTAGCTCTGGCATAAGTGCCTGCTTGGCAAAGGCAAGGTCATGAGTTTGATCCCCGACACACACACACACACACACACACACACACAGGTTTCAGTTTTTGTCCCTTTAGTATAATGTTGGCTGTTGGTTTGTCATAGATGGTTTTATCAGATTGAGGTAGATACTATCTATTCCAAGTTTCTGTAAGGTTTTTTTTTTTTTTAATCATGAACGTTGAACTTTATCAAAAGCTTTTTCTGCATCTGTTGAGTTGATCATGTGATTTTTGGGCTTTTCTTTGTTCGTAAGTTTTTAATCACATTTTCAATTTGAGTAAGTGATACTGGCTTATTCAACATTATTATATCTTCTTGATTCAACTTTGGTAATTCATACATTACTAGGAATCTGTCCACTTCTGTGTTTTCCACCCTATATAAGTAAAGATTTTCGAAGCAGATATTTGTGTTCTTCTGAATTTCCATAGATTTTGTAGTAATTTCACCCTTTTTCATTCCTTATAGTATGAATTTGTTTTTTCTTGATAAGAATGGCTACAAGTTTATCAGTTTTTTTTTTACTCTTTCAAAGAACCAACTCTTTGATTAATTAATTATTTGTATTATTTTCTTAGTCTCAACTGCATTAATTTCTGCTCTGATCTTTATAATTTCCTCTCTTTGAACTTTGGGCTTGACTTGCTCTTTTTTTACTTGTAGTCGTTCTGTTTTCCTGATGGGACAATTCATTGCTATATATTTCCCTCTTAGGACAACTTTCATTGTGTCCTACAAGTTTCAGTATATTGTATCTGCATTTTCATTGTGTTTTAAGTATTGTTTAATTTCTTCTTTAATTTCACCTGTAACCTGTTGGTTGTTCAAGAGGTTGTTATTTAATTTCCATGTGTTTATGTAGGTTTTACAGTTTCTTTTGCCATTAATATCCAACTTTGGCACACTATGGGCAGATATTATGCATCAGATAATTTTAGTACCTTTGCATTTAATTTACCTAAGTGTGTTTATGGGCTAATATATGGTCTATTTTGGAGAATGTCCCAAAATGCATAGCTGAGAAGGATGTGTATTCTGATGTGGTTGGGTGGACATCTACCAAGTACATTTGTTCACAGGTTTGATTCAGTTCTGTTATTTCTTTGCTAACTTTTTATCTAGTTGATCTATCTCTTTGTAACAATGGGGTATTAAGGTCTCCTGTTAAATTGTGTTATTGCATATTTGGTTTTCATGGCTATTAATATTTGTCTTACATAGTTGGAAACACCTGTATTTGGTGCATATGTATTCGTGATCGTTAGCTTTTCCTCTTGACTTTTTCCCCTGCCGGAGTCCAGCTGCGGCAGGGCTAGGGTTTCCCAAAGGTGGTCAGGGAGTCGGCGATTGAGAGACAGAAAACACTGCACACCAGTCTGTGAGTGAATCTGAATCTGCCTTTATTTTTTAGAAGCTGGAATATATATTTGCCAACCCTGGCAGCAACCCCCAGCCCCTAGCAGGAAACGCCCCAGGGCCAGGCAGGGACAATCCCAAACAGTAGGTGTTAATTGACCTCAACTCCAAGCAGAAGGCACCCCAGGTTCAGGGCAATAGGTATCAATTAACATTTTAATCTTGACATTTAGTCAGCCCGGGAAATGCAATCCGACGTACCGGACGCCCGCAGGAGGACCGGACGCCCGCAGGAGGAAGAGATGTGTGAGATTATTAGGCCGCTCCCTACGTTGCTTTCCTTATCATTTATGGGAGTGGCAGTCCCTGCAAGGACAGCGCCTGTCTTAGGTCAAGGACTCTTCACATGTACCCAACCAGGCCTTACCCGTCATGGGCCTGCAGGACAGCAATTGGTCCTGTGCCTGTCTTAGGTGGCCGGTGGCATAACATATGGGTCCTAGTTGCCCGTCTCTGGCTGCCTGTCCAGTGTCTCAGGGTAGTTGTCTCACAGGAACCCTGCAAATCCTCCTCCATGAGCTCCTTCACTTCTCTCACATTATTCACAGAAGGGAAAACCCCACAACCAGTCCTCACAAAGGGGTTATCTAGAGGGCCTCCAGCAACCCCCCTGGAGTCTCCACCCTCGACTCCATATTGAGCATTACATAAAAACATACACATGTGAACTACACAAATTACAATTATCAGTACAAAAACATTTCAAGATCCCCGTGCCCAATTCCCACATGCGGCGTCCTTTTCCTGGAGAAGCAATTGTCACAAGGCATGGATGGACTAGGACGCGGCATGGACATAAAAGGGCGCCACATTCCTCTTAATGAGTAGATAGTGACTTTCTTTATTTCTTCTGATCATTTTTGGTTTGGAGTTCACAATGTCTGCAAACAGAATAGTTTCCCCTAACTTTTCCTGGGTTCCAGTCACATGGAATATTGTTTTTCATCTTTTGACTTTTAGTCTATGAGTTTCCTTTTGAGTCAGATGTGTTTCCTGTATACAGCATATTGTTGGATCCTGTTTCTTGATCGATTCTGTCAAGCTATTTCTTTTAATTGATGAATTGAGGCCATTTGCATTGCAGGATATAACTGATATATACTGGCTCACCTTTGTCATATTATTTTCCTGTTGTTGGTTTTCTGATTTTTTCCCCTTGTTTAATTGCTTGCCCTGCCTGGTGGTTTCTTTCTGTTGTTGTTCTGGGAATTGTAGTCATTTTTGTCTAGTATGTCTTTCAGTACTCTTTAGATGGTTGGTTTGGTGCACATGAATTTTTTCTGTTGTTGTTGTCATGAAAGTATCTTATTTCTCCATTAATTTTCAAAGAAAGTTTTGCAGGGTATATCAGTCTGGGTTGGACGTTTTCTCCTTTCAGGGTTTGAAATACTTCACTCTAAGCTTGTCTTGACTTGAGGCGTTATGCTGAGAAGTCTACCGTGATTCTAATGGTCTTTCCTTGATAGGTGACATGTGTCTTTTCTCTAACAGCTTTTTGTATTGTTTTTATGCTGAATTTCTGGGATGTTAGTTATTATATGTCTGGGTTTAGATTTATTTTGATAATGACTATTTGGTGCTCTATATGCCTCACTTATCTCTTTCTCTGATTCTTTTCCCATGTTTGGGAAATATTCTGCTGTTAACTTCTGCGAATAGTTTTTTAATGTCATTTGTGTTGACTCCTGCATTTTCATTGATACCTAGCATTCTTACATTGTTTCTGTTTGCATGGTCTTGAAGCTGTTGAATTGTTATTTCATGTTCTGTTATATTTAAAAGTTCTTTCCTTTTGTGATTGCTAGCTGCAATCCTGTCTTCAAGGTCAGAAGGTCTATCCTCGGTTCATTCAAATGGTTTCACCAGCTTTTAAATGGAATTTGTTTGAATATCTCGTTGAATTTGGATATCTCTTTGAATTTGTTTCATGCATTGTTTCTTTTATATATTGTTCATTCAAGGTTTCTATCATTTTCCCATGCTCCTGTACTTTTTTTATTCATGTCTTCTCTCACTATACTGAGCAACTCATTTATTAAGGATGTCATTTCTTTCTTTACCTGAGAGAGTATTTCTAATCTCATTTCCTCTATAGTCTCATGGATTTGTTTCTTTATATCACTTGGCATCTTTTCAGAAATTTCAGGTGTATGACTTGTAATGTTCTCTATTTTGATTTCTCCTGTACTTGTTCCTGATGAACTTGATGTTTGAGATTGCGTTTTGCATTTTTGTTTTTTTCATTTTCACCTCTGGGGTTAATATTTTGGCTTTTTGTTTTTCTTGGTAGCAGGGATCAAACTCACGACCTTGTTCCTGCCACGCCGGTGCTTATACCACTGAGCTATATAATCCCCAGCCTATATTTTGGTCTTTTCAATCCCACTGTTTTCAGCTGTCCATGGTGTTTGTCTTAGGGTCTTATTGTGTGGCTGATACTTGTACAATTGCTGGATCCCACAATGAAGAGGAGGGCCAGTTACCTGAATTCCTCTTGGAGGGTCTGTTGGGTGAGTCTTATATTTCTCCTAGGCTGACTAACGTAAGAATATTGATATAAGCCAACCCTTAGCTCCTATTGTTACTGCTTCTTCAGGGTATTCCAGGCAGCCAGATCTACCTTGCTTATAGTGGGTGCCTCAGCTGCGCCTGTACTGTATCACTGGGGGTCTCTTAGGCCTTTTCAAGTTCCTCTGGGTTGGGGAATGCTTTGTCTGTGCTGTTCTCAACCCATCCAGTGTTCTCTGCATAGAAGGAGTCACCCCTACTGTTGCTGAGCTTGCCAAGGTCCTACAGCTAAGGGGCAGAGTTTACTGCTGCTCCTGTTTACCCACTGAAATCCCGTAGTTGAGGGGAAAACTCACTACTCTGTTGCAGACCTGCTGAGATCCTCTGTGTGTGTAAGAGGTTGATGAGGCTAACACCAGCCCACCAATGTTCTGCAGTTAGTGGAATGGGTTGCTAATGGTCTGTGGGCTGTTCAGGGTTTTTGGGTGGGCGTGAAGGGCAACCAATGATTCTAGCAGCTGCCTGTGTTTCTAGGGCAAAGAGGAGTGGTGACCAATGATTCCGCCAGCTGCCTGGATCTCTGGTGTGAGCTAGGCATATGCTTTAATACCTGGGTACAGGCCAGCAGAGAGCTATTAGGCCACCTGCAGGGAACAAAGAAAAGTACATCTTTTTTATAGGGATGAGGAGAAGGCAGGGGACATTTAGGTGAGAAGATTTTGATAAACATCTGGTGTCAAAGTGCTCTGGCTGTCTTGTACCTCAGTGGGCAAAGTCCTTGAAGATCCTGTGTACATTTTAGGGTGTCTCCACATGGCCTCACTACTTGCAAAAGTCCTTGTTTTACGTCATTGTGGTCTTGCAGCTTCCATCCTGAGCTAAGTTCCCTGCTGAGAATAGTGCCTCTGCTGGCAAGCAGGAAGGGGGAAGGGGAGGGGAGGGGAGGCTGTGGCTGCAGGTTTGGTTTGAATCTTCCAAAGCCCCCTGGCCTAAGTTTTCAGGATGCTGGTAATGTAAACTCTATACCAAAAATAAGCCCCAGTGAAGATCATCGGCAAGACAGATGCAGTTTTGTGTCCATTGCAACAAACCATGGACATATTGAATTATAAAATATAATAACTAAATGTAAATATTACCATTGTTAATATTTAAATGATCATACAAATGATAATTATTTGTAAATACCCAAGTGGGAACCTTTGAATGAGCAGTAAATATCTATGTAAACAGATGAATTTGAGACTTACTGGCAAATGACTAATTGGAGTAAAGGTACAATACACAAGTAACAAACACTTGGTAATGTATGGATGTTACTGTGTCTAGTATGAATCTTCATAATTCAGTACATCGTGTGTTAAAGTGGGCATACTTTGTGCACTTGTGGGAAATAAATGTTTTCAGAATTTGGCAGAGTCTCACAGCATAGCTCATGCTAGCCTTGAACTCATGTAGCCTCTGCCTCAGCCACCTTAGTGGTAGGGAATTATAGGCATTCACCACTGTGTTTGATTGTTTTCTGAATTTTGGTTCCTACAATTTTTTGTTGCTTTTTTGTGGGCCATCATTTTTTTTTGTTTTTTAAAAATTTTTTGAGATGGCATCTCACTGTGTAGTTTAAGCTGGCCATGAATTCACTATGTAGATAGTCCAGGCTGGCCTCAAACTTGAAGTGATCCTCTTACGTCACACTCCTGAGTGCTGAGATTACAGGCATGTGCCACTAAATCCCCCCACCTTTTTTCAGACCAGTTCTCATGAACATTCATTCTTTTTTTAAGAGTTAAAAAAAAAGAAAAGAAAAAAAAAACCTACAAGAACAACAAAAACCCCCAAAACAATAGCAATACAGACTTCAAAACAAGATAGGAATTTAATAATGGATGTTATATTGCATATTTTTATCTTCGAAAGAGTTGCTTAGCTTACCAGATATAGACATGCAAAGATGATCAAATTTTATGAGTACTGTTTTTTAATAGAATTAGTAGTATAATCATTTTAGCTGTCTTATGTATATGTGTGTGTGTGTGTGTACACATGCACATACACAGATTTATAGCTTTTCCTTTTCTTCTCTTTCTTTTCTACCTTCCTCTATCCCAGTTATTTTTTCCCCTTGAGCAGTTTCTTACCCTTTCACAGTAGATATTCTAGATTTTCAGTTTTATTTACTCTTTCAGTTTTGGTATTTGCACATGTGAGTCTAATTTATTTCATGTATGAGTATGGTCTCAAATCACATCTATTTACCTATAAACACAATCCTTCTTTATAGCTTTATAGCTTAGTAGTACTTCATTGTATAAAAACATCACATCTTTTTTTATCCCCTCCTGAGTTGAGGGACACTTGGGGTGTTTCCAAGATACAGGTATTACAAATTGTGCTGCTATAAACCTGGGTGCATATATATCACTGTGGTATGGTGTTTTCTGTTCTTCTGGGAAAGTGCCCAGAAGTGGAATAGCTGGTCAGA
Organism: Hydrochoerus hydrochaeris; assembly: GCA_004027455.1. Taxonomy (NCBI): domain Eukaryota; kingdom Metazoa; phylum Chordata; class Mammalia; order Rodentia; family Hydrochaeridae; genus Hydrochoerus; species Hydrochoerus hydrochaeris. The sequence continues at coordinate 37,536 of PVLA01005319.1, read as the reverse complement.
TGGGACCTCTAATCCTAGCTTTTTGAAGAACCTCCAGACTGTTTTCCACAGTGGTTAGACCAGCTTGCACTCCCACCAACAGTGCGGAAGGGTTCCTTCTCCCCACAGCCTCTCCAGCATGTTATTGGTTGTTTTCTTGATTCTGGCCATTGTTTCTGGAGTGAAACATTTTTGGATTGGGTCTTTGAATTTTGGGAGCTGATTTTTTAAAAATTCTCTGTATGTTCTAGATAGAAATCCTTTGTCTGAGGAACAGTTAGCTAAAATTTTTTCCCAATTCGTGGGTTTTCTTTTTCAACTCTGTTGAAGTTTCTTTTGACATGTGAAAGCTTTTTGATAAGACAAGATCGCAGTGGTTGATTCTGGGAGATACTTCCCATGCTGTTGGATTTTGTTTGTGAACTCTCTGCTTATCCCTATGTCTTTCAGATTTCTACCTATTTTGTTTTCCAGCATACTTAGTGTTTCTGTTAAAAAATTTAGATCTTTGATGCATTTTGGCTTTTGTACATGGTGATAGACATGGGTCTGGTTTTAGTTTTTGGCATATGGAAAGTCAGTTTTTCCAGCACCACTTATTAAAGAGGCTATCTTTCTTTTGGTGAACATGTGAGATCCTCTTGTCAAAGATAAGATGGCTGAGTGTATTTGTAGTTATGGCTGAATCTTCTAATCTATCCCACTGAACTTCAGGTCTGTTTTATGCCAGTACCATGCTGATTTTATCACAGTGGCTGTGTAATGTAATTTCAAGGCAGGGATTGTGATACCTCCTGCCTTACCTTTGTTGCCCAGAATTGTCTTTGTTATTCTGGATCTCTTCTAGCTCCAGATGAATTTTAGGAATGATTTCTTTAGATCTGCGAGGTATGCTAATGGTATTTTGATTGGAATTGCATTGAATCTGTATAACACTTTTAGGAGTATGGCTGTTTTCACCATGTTTGTTCTTCCTGTCCATGATCAAGGAATGTCTTTCTGTTTTCTGAAATTCTCTTTGATTTCCCCTTTCAGAGTAATGTAATTTTCACTGTATAGATCTTTTACTTGTTTTGTTAGATTAATTTCTAAGTATTTCTTTTTTGGGGGATGCTATAGTGAAGGGTGTGGTTTCCTTTATTTCTCTCTCAGTGAGTTTGTTGTTTGTGTACAAGAATGCTATTGATTATTGAGTGTTGGCCTTGTATCCAGCTACATTATTAAATTTGGTTATTTTATCTAGATGTCTTTCATTGGCATTTTGGGGGTCTTCACAGTATCATGTTGTCTGCAAATAATGATAATTTAACTTCCTTTTTAATCTGTATTCCTTTTATTTCTCTTATTTAATTGCTCTGGCTAATGTTTCTAGAACTAAACTGACTAGAAGTGGTGATAATGGACATCCTTGTCTTGTTTCTGATTTTATGTTGAAAGTTTTCAGTTTTTGTTCATTTAGTAAGATATTGGCTGTTGGCTTTTCATATGGTTTTTATCAGATTGAGGTAGAGACCATCTATGTCATTTTTCTGTAGGGTTTTTATCATGAATGAGTGTTGGATTTTGTCAAAAGTTTTTTCTGCATCTGTTGAGATGATCATGTGATTATTGTCCTTGGCTCTGTTGATACGATATATCAACAGATATGATATGATATATTTGTTGGTTTGCATATGTTGAACCACCCCTGCATTCTTGGGATAGATCCCACTTGATCATAGTGTATAATCTTCTTGATGACTTGTTGCATTCTATTTTGTTAAGATTTTTGTTAAGGATTTTTATATCTATGTTCATTAGGCAGATTGACCTGTAATATTCTTTTTTGGTTGGGTCTTTTTTTGATTTTGGTATTAAGGTGATACTTGTTTCCAGGAATGAGTCAGGGAGGATTGCTTCCCTTTCAGTTTCATTGAAGAGTTTGAGGAGTGTTGACATTAAGTCTTCCCTAAATGTCTTGTAGCATTCTGCGGTGAATCTATCAGGACACGGGCTTTTCTTTGTTGGTAAGGTTTTTATTACATTTTCAACTTCATTAACTGAAATTGGGTTATTCAGCAGTTTTACATCTTCTTGATTCAGCTTTGGTAATTAATATGTTTCTTGGAATCTGACCATTTCTTCTGTGATACCAAATTTATGAGAGTAAGGGTTTTCGAAGTTGGTATTGATCTGCATTTCCACAGGGTCTGTAGTGATTCATGGTTTGTATTACATGAATTCTGAGTTTTTTCTTTCGTTTTTTTTATTAGGTTGGCCAGAGGCTTATCAACTTTATTTATTCTTTCAAAAAACCAACTTGATTAAATCTTTGTATTGTTCTCTTAGTCTCAATTGTGTTAATTTCTGGTCTGATCTTTATAATTTCCTCTCTTCTTTAGGCTTTGTACTTGACTTGCTCTTTCTAGATATTTGAAGTGTAGCCTCGGGTTGTTTGTGTTCATTCTGGTTTCCTGATGTGAGACTTCACTGCAATGAATTTTCCTCTGAGGAGTGCTTTCATTGCATCCCACAGGTTCTGAGAAGTTGTAGTTGTATTTCTTCTTTAATTTCCTCTGTGACCCATTGATTATTTAGGAAGGTATTATTTAATTTCCATGTGTTTATGGAGTTTTTCAGTTTCTTTTGTCATTAATGTCCAATTTCAGAGCACTATGGTTAGATAGTATGCATGGAATAATTTTGATTTTTTTTTTTTGCATTTACTTAAGCATGTTCTTTATGTTAGTATGTGTGTGGTCTATTTTAGAGAATGCCCGATGTGAAGCTGAGAAGAATGTGTATTCTGATGTTGTTGGATGGAATACTCTGTACACATCTGCTAGTCTGTTTTCAAGTTTGATTTGGTTGTTATTTCTATGCTGGTTTTTTTGTCTAGTTGATCTGACTCTGTGTCAATGGGATGTTAATGTCTCCTGTTATAATTGTGTTATTGCTTATTTGATTTTTTCTATTAATATTTGTCATATATAGGTGGGTGCTCCCATATTTGGTGCATATATATTTACCATCATTATCTCTTCTCTTGAAGTTTCCCCTTAACTAGTATGTAGTAACCTTCTTTGTCTCTTTTGATCACTCTAGGTTTGAAATTCACATTGTCTGCAAGCACAGTAGCTACTCTTGTTTTTTTCTGGGTTCTTGTTGCATGAAATATTGTTTTCCATCTTTTGATTTTCAGTCTATGAATTTCCTTTTCTATTATATGGGTTTCTTGTGTATAGCATATAGTTGGATATTGTTTCTTGATCCATTCTGCCAGTCTGTTTCTTTTAATTGGTGAATTGAAGCCATTTATATTAATTGTTGTAAGTGATATATATTGACTTATTTCTATCATGTTATCTTTCTGCTATTGTTTCTTTACCTCTCTCTGTTTTTGTTGTTTGACCTGCTTGGTTTTTTTTTGTTGTTGTTCTTGAAAGCATAGTCATTTTTATATGTATGCAGAATACCTTTCAGTACTCTTTGTAGGGTTGGTTTTGTCGTGATGAAGTTCTTCAGTTGTTCTTTGTTGAGGAAATATCTTACTTCTCTGTGAGTTTTGAATCATACTTTTGCCAGGTACATGAATCTGGGTTGAAAGTTGTTTTCTTTTAGGATTTGGAATATTTCACTCCATGCTCTTCTTGGTTTGAGGGTTTGTGTTGAGAAGTCTGCTGTGATTCTGATGAGCTTTCCTTTGTAGGTTATTTATTTCTTTTCTCTAACAGCTTTTAATATTGTGGTCTTATGTTGAATTTCTGGCATGTTGATTATTATATACCTGGGTATAGATTGTTTTCTTTAATTTGGTGAGATATACTATTGGAATTTTGAGTGGGACTAAATTGCATCTGTGTAACAGTTTTAGAAGCATGGCCATTGTCCCTATATTGATTCTTTCTACCCACAGAGCACTGGATATCTCTCCATTTTCTAGTATCCTCTTCAATCTTCTTTTTCAGAGTACTGTAGTTTTCAATGTGGAGGTCTTTTACATCCTTCGTTCGAGTGATTCCTAGGTATTTCATTGTTTTGGGTGCTATTGTAAAAACTATTGTTTCCCTTAGGTATTTCATTGTTTTGGGTGCTATTGTAAAAACTATTGTTTCCCTTATTTCTCACTCAGTGAGTTTGTTACTCATGTATAAGAAAGCTATTGATTTTTGAGTGTTGACTTTTTGACCAGCTGTGTTACTGAATTTGCTTATTAAATCTAGTAGTCTTTTGGTAGAGATTTTGGGGTCTTCTAGGTATAGCATCATATCATCTGCAAATAACGATAGTTTAACTTCTTCCTTTCTGATCTTTTCTTTTCTTTCTTTTGTCTAATTGCTATGGGTAAAGTTTCCAGGACTATGCTGAATAAGAAACAAGACAGTTGATATCCTTTTGTTGTTCCCGATTTTAGAGACAAAGTTTTTTTTTCTTTTATTTTGAAAAGAATAAAACCAAATGAGAAAGAAAACAGAACGGGGTCATTCAAAACCAAAGCTTGGACATAGTACAAGATTAAAACCACAGTACAACATGATCTGCAATGGTTACTATGATGAGGGACAAAGTTTTTGGGTTTTGTCCATTCAGTATGATGTTGGCTGTTTGAATTGTCATAGATAGCTTTTAACAGATTGAGGTAAAGACCATCTATTCCAGTTTTCTGTAGGGTTTTTTTTTTTTTAATCATCATGCATGAGTGCTGGACTTTGTCAAAAGCTTTTTCTGCATCTAATGAGATGATCATAGGATTTTTGTCCATTGCTTTGTTGATATGGTGTATTATGTTTATGGATTTTTGTATGTTGAACCATCCCCGAACCCCTGGAATGAATCCTTCTTGATCATGTTGCATAATCTTCTTGACAGTTTGCTCCAGTCTGTTTGCCAGTATTTTATTGAGAATTTTTGCATCAATGTTCATTAGGAGATTGGCCTGTGATTCTCTTTCTTAGTTGGGTCCTTCTGTGATTTCTGTATTAAGGTATTGCTTCTTTCCAGGAATCAGTTTGGAAGTATTGCTTCCCATTCAATTTCATTAAAGTGTTTGAAATGTAATGGTGTTAGGTCTTTTCTAAATTTCTTGTAGAATTCATCAGTGAATCCATCAGGGCCTGTGCTTTTCTTTGTTGATAGGTTTTTACCCTCTGGATTCAGCTTTAGTAATTCCTATGTATCTAGGAATCCTCCATTTCTTCCTTATTTTCTATTGTTACAATAAATTTTCAAAGTAGGTATAGATGATTTTCTAGATTTATGCAGGATCTGTAGTGATTTCATTCTTTTTATTCCTAATTAGGTGGATTTGAGTCTTTCCTTCTTTTGAGAAGTTTGCCTAAGGGTTTGTCAATTTTAATCTTTCAAAGAACCAACTTCTGTGCATTGATTGTGTGTATTGGTTTTTTAGTCTCCAGTGTATTAATTTCTATTCTGATTTTATAATTTTCTCCTTCATACAAGCTTTTGGCTTAGCCCTCTCTTCTTTTTCTAGAAGTTTGAGGTTCCATGTTAAGTTGTCTATATGCACTTCCTTTGTTTTCCCATCTGATACACATATTTACTATTATCAATTTTCCTCTTAAGATTGTTTTCATTGTGTCCCACAAATTCTGGTATGTTGTATTGTCTTTATTATTCAGTTTCTGTGTGTTGATGAAGTTCTTGTGGTTTCCTTTGGTATGGATTTCCAATTTCATTGCACTGCAGTCTGATAGTATGCATGGGATAATTGCAGTTCCTTTGCATTTACTTAAGCATGTTCTACGATCCAGTGTGTGGTCTATTTTGGAGAATGTCCCGCGTGTGGCTGAGAAGAATGTGTATTCTGATCTTGTGTGATGGAACACTATAGACATCTTCTAGGTCCATTTATTCAAAAGTTTGATTTAGTTTTGTTATTTCATTATTTATTTTTAAATTTTATTTAAAGAGGAAAAAGCAAAACAAAAAAGCGAAGAAACAATACAGAATTTAAAAAAAAAACCCAGTAAGAAATCACTAGTTGATAAATTACTTATTATCTTCTTAGATATAGTTGTTCAAGTTACAAAATTAAAGCATGCAAAGTGGACATTCAAACAGTAAGGCTGCAAACAGTTTTGCTCAACAATCCAACAATAACTTAGCAACATGGTTATCAATCCTACACACTTAAACATGTCCTTTAGGGCACTTTCTTTTCCTCCTTTTGCTTTTTAAGTCCATTATCTGTTTAGTTATATCATGTTTCAGCTTGGTTAGTACCTTATGGATCTGTTTTGTTATTGCTATTTACTTTTTAAAAATTTATTTATTTAGTTAGTTTTTTAAAAGTAGTAAAATACCACATAACAAGACAGAACAAAGCCAGTTGAGACAGTGTAGTGAAATTGGTACAGAACTTAACAGCAGGTTACCGAGATAACAGTAATAGGTACCATATTATATCTCGTTTTCTTCACAATAGTTGTTCATTCAATCAGGTATAGTAAAATCAAAGGAAATATGGAACATTATAGAACCTATCAAAACAGAATATTGAATAGAGCAATACCATTAATCAGAACAAAGTAAAACAGTGATAAAAAATATTTGCCTTCAAAGGGATGGTAGAAGGAAATCTCCCTTATTTGCTATATTGCATATAGTTAACCTCGCAAGAGATGCTCTGATCTCTGGCTCCCATTTGCTAATTGGGGGGTGGTGTTTGAATCTCAGCCCGCGCGCCGGTAGGCTCACAGCCGCTTACCAGGGCGGTAAGCTGGTTGCTTGGTTTCCCAGCGCCCTAAGTTCCAACATAATGCAGATCTCAGGAGACACTGATGGTTCTTGCCCTGGGACGGCCACGGCTTGCCGGGCCACAGACAATTACCAGAGTGGCGAGCTGGTTGCTTGGTTTCATTATTTATATTTTGTCTAGTTGATCTATCTTTTTGTGACAGTGGGGTATTGAGATCTCCCAATACAATCATATTAGGGGTTATTTGATTTTTCTTGTCCATCAGTAATTGTTTTATATAGTTGGGTGCACTGGTATTTGTTGCATATATATTTATGTTTGTTATCAGTTCCTCTTGGATTGTTCTCTTTATGAGGATGTAGTGACCTTTATCTGTCTTAATCAGTCTTTGGCTTGAAAATCACTTTCAAATAGAATAGAATAGCTATCCCTGTTTTTTTCTGGGTTACTGTCTCATGCAGTATTGTTTGTTATCTTTTAACTTTCAGATTGTGAATTTCTTATTGATTTAAATGTGTTTCTTATATGCAGCATATTGTTGAATCTTGCTTCTTGATCCATTCTGCCAATCATGTCTTTTGACTGGTGAATTAGACAATTAACATTGATGGGTGTAATTGATATGTATTGACTTATTCTTGTCATGTTATTTTCCTGTTATTAGCTTCCTTCTTTTTTTCCCCTCCCTTTTGTTTGCGCTCCCTGTCAGATTCCTTCTGTTGGGGTTCATGGAGTTGTATTTCTTATTATTTCTTTCTAGAATGACCTTCTTTTGGTGTGCTGGTCTATTGATAATAAATTTCCTCAGATGTTCTTTGTCATGGAAGTATCTTATTTCTTCATCAATTTTGAAAGATAGTTTTTTGGGGTACATCAGTCTGGGTTGAAAGTTGTTTTTCCTTTAGAACTTGGTGTACTTCACTTCAAGCTTTCCTTAACTTGAGCGTTTGTCCTGGGAAGTCAGGTGTAATTCTGATGGGCTTTCCCTATATGTGATTTGTTTCTTTTCACTAACACCTTTTCTATCCTTGTGTTGAATTTCTGGAATCTTAACTATGATATGCGTGGCTGTAGATTTTTTTTTTTGATCATTGCTGATTGGAGTTTGTATGCCTTATTTATCTGAATGTCAATTTTTTTTTTTTTTTTTTGTCTGCCAGGAAAGTTTTCTGTCATGATGTCTGGCAATATTTTTAATGTCATTTGTGCTATCTGCTGCTTGTTCATTGAGTCTGTTCCACCTAAGGAAAGTTGCCAGCACAAATAGAGACATAGAGAAGAAGAACTAGGCGCTGTGGGTTTCTGTAAATATTGCTGTTTGAGCCTTTGTTTCTCCTGGAGGAGTTCATCATGACTAGCTTCCCTAGTGTGAGTTTGACCATTGTCATCAGAGGAGCTTGGGACCTTGTTGTTGAGAGTAGCTGTGGTTTACTTTGGGGGAGCTCTGGTCCTTACTTTGAGTATCACTTCCTAGCTCCAGAGGGGAAGATGTGTACTGTTTTATCTCCAGGACAAACTCATCATACTGGCTTTCTGGCATGTACTTAACTGTTCTTATCATTAGAGGAGCTCAGGACTTCTGTGTTGCTGAGGATGGCTGTGCTGCTTTCCAGGAGAACCCTGGTCTTTATTATGAGCGTGACTTCTTGGCTCCAGTGTAGAACCCTCAACCTACCAGCACAGCTCCTTCACCCCACTGGTGTAGACTTCCTAGCTTCCACTGCTGACCTTTGGGCCTTCTCAGGACAGATCTGTAAAAGAGACTGGTTTGAGTCCTTCTCTTGGGCTCTAGACTTCCAGTTGGACTTGTGGGAGGCATTGTCTCTAGGTTTTCATCTGGACTCATATAGGACATTGCTGTGGGATTATATTCTGGGTCTTTAGTGTTATGAACAAATTTCCTGTACTTTCTTGTGTTTTACTCTTGGTGACCATCATAAAATAATAGTATATATTCTGTGTCCTTATTCTAATTGTTCTCCTCACAATCCCTGACTACAACAATTTGCCTTTGGCAAACTGGATGTCTGGGGTTGCATTTTGCTTCAGTATCTTCTCATTTTAAGTTTAATTCCTGGGGTAATACTTGCAAGTTGCCTATGGTGGGTTGCTTTGTTGGTGGTATTTAAGACTCTTAGGTGATGTTTACTTCTCTGAGGTATCTTGAGATATAGCTGCGATTTGGGTTTTGAGTCTGTTGGAAGATCTCACCTCTTCAGTCTGTTAGAGATGAGAAGTTGTTGCTCATTTGGTCTAGTCCCTGGTTGACTGGCACTGTGCCACTGTAGTTTCTGTGACCCAGAGTTAATCTCAGTCATGGATACCAGGATCAATAGCTGTTTAGAACAATAATGTCAATTTTGGCTATAGTGGTACCAATAGCATCAAACACAGCTTAGAAAACAACCAACTGAGCTACTCTTAATTTGTAAATTTTAACCATATAAGCTAGATTTGTGATTATATAACAATATTTAAACCAACCAGATAATATATGCTATATATAAGTCTATAATGTGTCAGTTTTGCCCTTGGGGATTAAAATTTTAAAATGGATTAAGGAGAAATTAGAGAAATGGAAAAAGGAAAAGATCTTAGAAGTAAGGTTGGTAGACAAAGGGGATCACACCAGCTTGGGGAAAGTGGTGCAGAAGCCTGAAGGAAAAAGATGGAAGAGATAAAAGGAAGAACAGAACAGAACCACACCCACAAAGAGGTTAGGAACCACTCTCACAGTCATATAAAAACAATGAAGGAGAATGAGAAAAAATAATGAAACAAAAAATGAAAAAGAAAAACAGTCCATTGACTAGAGTCTACCTCTAATCAATGGGTGTGTGCAGGAAGAAAAACAACAAAAAAAAAACAAATGGTTCAGGATTCTCTCTGGTTTCACTAATAGACAATCTGTGAAGATATAGTCCTGAATTGTGCAGATCCATCCCAGCAAGCAGTTGCTTTATGGTGGAGTAGTGGGTAACCTCAGTAGGTCTGCCCTGAGACCAGACTCATTGGACTTGCTGCAGTCCAAGCAATTTCCATGGGTTTGCGCCTAGCTCTGGGCTGCTAGAGGACACTGGCAGCAGTTCTGGGTTCTGTGCTTATTTGTCCTGTCTCCAAAATGGCTCCCAGATAATCACTTTCCCTGTGGGAGGACTGTGTCTTCTGCATTCAACACCAACCAGTGCAGTCCTCCTTGTCTGCTGCTCCCATCCACTGCTGCATCTCTGCAGAGGCCTCTGATGTTGCCAACTGTCACTGTCACCCTGACTCTGTGTCCCCAGGTTCAAAGAGCTCCTCTTGCAGTCCAGTTCAGGGAGAAGGTGCCACCAGCCACCACCTTCTTTGTTGAAATTTTTCTTTTTATGGGCTTCAGCCAGTACTTCAGATTATTTCTGGGTCCAGGAGACCCACTTGTATCCTTGTTTTCCTCACAGTGCTTTATTCCAGCATCTGGATGGTGACTCTGAGAGAGGCTGTTTTCTCTGCTGCTTAGTGCTCCACCATCTTCTCCTCTTGTATCTTTGTCAAGCCTAAATTAATATTATCCAGTGTTATTTTGGTGGAAATGTGGTAGTCTATTGTAACGGGGTAAAACAAGACTTATTTACTATATATCCTTAAAGTGGACTTTACTTTTTATTCTTTAGGAATCTTTTAAAAAGGCATAATCACATTGTCTCATGTTCTTCTTAATGACATTAAGTTTTCTTGACTGCAACCTGGAAACCCAATTTGAGTACATTACCAGAGGTTTCAAGATTGTGTTTCTAATGGACCTGTTTTTTTTGTTTTTGTTTTTGTTTTTTTCAGCAAGCATATGGCTATGGTTCATACGGTGGTGCGTACCCAGTGGGAACTCAGGTCGTCTATGCTGCGAATGGGCAGGCATATGCGGTACCTTACCAGCACCCATATGCAGGTAACTCACCTGACCTTGTTTCTCTTCATGCAAGGATTTTCATTTCTCAGTTTAAGGCTAAGTGAACTGCATTTTGTGTTTGGTCTCTACTATTGTGGATTTAATTTTTTTTTTTTATGAAGTCTTTTTGTATTTTCACAAAATACACTATAGCTTTACAAAGCTATAGTGGTCTTAATTTTTAGAACTTCATTTAACTGTTGTGTGCAAATTAGTTCTCAAGACAATTTTTACCTACTGGATTTTCAACTAATGTAAAAGGCAATTTTAAAGGATGAGAGATTATTTTTTACCTGGTATTTCCTTCTGTAACATTGTTGACAGTGATTGCTACTTATATACTATTCTGTTTCATAGGGAAATAGGGCTTGTGATGTGTTGCTTTCCATTCTTTGCTTCACAAGAAACAAGCTGTAAATTTGGATTGCTGGGTCTGTCTGGGTCTTTTCAACTCCTGGCTTTGCATGTGGGCCCATGCTGGCCACTTGTGACATCAGACAGGGCAGATGCAGAGCGGTATGCCAGGGTACTAGGGCTGCAGTGAAGGAAGCGGACGCCAGACCTGAGTGGCTGGGGATATGTGGGAGGAGAGGCTGTTCACGGGCTGAGAGCAAAGGTATGTGACCTTTACACAGAAGCAGTGGGAAGGATGCTAATGGCAGTGTCCTGGGAGTCTGTGCGAGTCCTGGGTGCATCTAGCATCTGCTACATGAGACAGTTGCCTGACTAGAGATAGTGAAAACTAGTATCATTCCTTTCCTTCAAGCTCTGCTAATTCTTCTCACCCGTGTGGACTTGCTTGACTTTATTTGATGGAGAAGACAAAATATAATTATGGCGTTAAATGTTTATTGTACTTTTATACTTTCTTTACTTCTATTCTGAATTTCAAATTTTATATGCTGCTTAGAGTGCTGCAGAATACTCTTAGGTAATTTTAGTGATTGTGTGTTGTATTGGGTGATATATTATTAGTCAAATCTATTATTGACAACTCTTTTTGTTTTTTTCTTTTGCTCTTGTAGTTGATAATGCTTTGAATGCTTCAATTTTCATTTTTATTCTGTTAAATGTCTTTTTTTACTTTAAAGATAATGAAATCCAACAAAACAAAACAGAACAAAGCCAATCAAAACAAAGCAGAAAAATTGGTATAGAACTTCAAAGCAGGATACTAGGAAAACAACAAAGCTACTATAGTATATCTTATTATCTTAACAATAGTAGTCCATTCCATCAGGTATAGCAAAATCAAACCAAAAACAAAGCAGAATAAGACCAATCAGAACAGAATATTGAATAAAACAAAACAATTAGAACAAAGCAAAACAGTAAAAACTATTGGATTTCAAAGAAAAGATAGAAAAGAAATTCCCCATATTTGCTATATTGCATACTGTCATCCTCCCAAGAAATACTCAGACTGCTGGCCCCAGGCCTGCAAAATCAACCAGGTAATACAAGCATTTAATTACTTTATGTACCTACTTGCTATCAACTCAGCCTGTCGTCCAAATCAGTGGGTCGCTTATGGGTGGTCGTGGTGGTTTGATTTTTCAGTCTGCATGCCTGTAGGCTCATGGGAGCTACTGAGTTTTCTCTTCCTGGAAGCCATGTGGCTTGCACCTTTGTTAAATATGTCTTAGAACACAGTTTTTGTGTATTAAATCAACATGTCAAAGGGTATAGACATTTTGAGATTTTTTTTTTTTGAGACAAAACAATGCAAATTTTCTGTTATGGAGTGGAATGGCAATGTAATGAACTGTCACTAGCTTCAGCATTACCACATTAGGGCTCAGTGTTCACCTCCACTTCCACTTCTTGCTACCTCTGCATTATTTTGAGGGAAATTTCAACCTTTATATCATTTTATGTGTTACTATTACAGTGTTTTGAGAATGTTTACCAGTTGATTCTCAGAACAGTTTACTGATTTATGATGCTAGAAATTGAGAATCGCTAGGTTCTAAAAGTTGTGGTCATTTTAGAAACTCTAAAATAGAACAATGGAGCTGCTTTAATTACGTCTTTAGGATGACTGACAAATGTGAACATTGTCTTTATAATTTTTAACTGATTCTTTTTCCCCTTTTATGAATTATTTTGCTTTGTCTGTTAATTTTTCAGTGTCTTGGTGATAGAGGTAGGTTTTTAAGTCCTGTTTTTACCAGACAGTAAGTTGACTCTTATTTAGCCTTCAGTTCACAGAGCAGAATGAGCACAGATATTTTCTTCCTCCATAGAAGAGCAGAAGACTTGAGAAGCAAAAAAAGTTGTAAATTTTTGAATATCAGATACCACCCTTACTTTCCTCTTTGCCTGATAAGAAGAGATGGTCCCCTCACCAGCAGCACTTTGGAATACTTGCCATATAAGGGTGTTGTGACCATTCATTTGGCAGATTCTTGAATGTGAAGGAGCCAAGTTGGTGATTGTCCAGCCTTAGTGTGGGTGATCTGCCCACCAGCAGACCTGCTTGTGTGGAAGGACCAAGTGGATCCCACAGCAGTGCTGTACTGGCAGCCAGACTGGTACACTTCTGAGCCTCCCCGAGACATTGTGGAACATCACCAACTCTTTGCCCTCTTGCTTTCAAGCATCTCCCACTGTTGGTCCATAGAGAACCTTCTAGTTATTATATACAGAGCTATTTAAACACAGCCTTGCAGTTAGTGTAATTGGGACTAGAGGCCAGTCTTTCAATTGAAAAAGTGGAGAAGTACTAAATACACACGTAAAAGTACTGCTTTGATTGATCCATGTTAATGGACATTGATTCAGCTATCTTTTTATTGTTGTTTTGTTGAGACAAGATTTGCTATGTAGTTCAGGCTGGCCTTGAACTCACTAGTTAGGCCAGGATGGTTTCAAATTCAAGGTGATCCTCCTGTCTCTGTCTCTTAAGTGCTGGGATTATAGCTGTGTACCATTACCATTACATCTGACTCCCATTGTCTTTTGATGTGGGGTTTACATCTTTGTTTTGAGTTGCCTACTTGAGTGGAATACTGGGGCCCTGGCCTAGGAATACGGATGTCCTGTCAGGGATACAATGAAGGAATAAATTGCAAACAAGATACATATTTTAGTTACAAGGGGCACTAGGATGGTCAAAACTCATTGAGGACTAAGACCCTGAGGTACGGTGCACAGGGTAATTGGGGTGTGCCAGTGGGCTGCACAAAATGATAAGGATGAACTGCTGACACAAGGCTTAAGGATTCAAAGAATAAAGCATTTTTGGAAAAGCACACAAAAACAGACTATGGTTGACTAGTAATCTGATTGTCTGCTGAGACTACTGAGCTAGAAGGAATTTAGGTGAGTCAAAGTCCTCAGCTGTAGTGTTTCTTTTGCTTTGAGATACCAGGACTTCACAGACTGTTTGCTGGTTTCAGTCCTGGCCTTGGCTGGGGGCTTAATTTTGTCCCCACAACAGCTAGAGGCCTAGCCACAAGTCGCTTAGGCCTAGGATAGTCTCTCAGTTTATTTTATGCCAGTAAATTAAGTATCAGTTATTGCTCACTCCGCACCGCATGAGGCCTGGTTCTCAGCAGTGGGAGTCTTTTACTTTTGTCTAGTAGAAAGTATATTAACATATATTGCTGCGTTGGAATTTCTAGGAGCAAATTTAGGGTGCACTTCTCGAGTTAGTGTTTACTGCCCTTTTCCCCATCTCAGCATTTTCTCAGTTTGATAGTGATTTTTAAAAATGACCTTTCTTTACTTAGTGTAGCTTAAAATATTGGGCTCAGTTGTTAGGGAAATAGAGTTTTCCTTTTTTTTTCGCTTGCTTTTTAAACACTTATTAATACTCATGTTAGGTAATTCTACTAAGTATTAACCCTTGTGAACCTCAGTTTGCCCATCCGTAAACTGGAGGTGATACCTGTCCGACTCACAGGTCACTGTATTAAGTCAGCACACGTAAGTGCCTATAATGCTTTACGTGCTCAGGCTGGTAAGCACTCGGAAATGCCAGCCTGTGTTGTCCTGCTGGCCTCTTGTCTGTTCTTTATCTAGGTATATATGATAGTAATGGACTAGTTTTTACTGTCTTGGGGTTGAAAGAAATGGGATAAGTGAGGAAAGTTTATTAATATGTGAGGCAGTTTGAAAGTTTAGTAGCTACTATGTAGTATAACTGAAGCATGGAAGAAAACAATACATTTCTATTTGTAAATTTTGATCATGCAAATTAAATACTAAATTTGTTTTAAGGTTTGCTCTTTTAGAAAAGTTTACTTCTAACAAATAGAAGTGAACATTTCAAATAGTTCTCACATAGTTTCAATTACATAAATATTAAAAAATGAAGATTGAGTTGTGTTAACAGATTTAACATTTAACTTAAAAATTGGTTTGCATGAATGAGAAGAGGTGAATTCACTTTTTGTATGTGTACATTCACTTTTAAACAGGCTTTTTTCCCTTTGGGCTTGCTCCGGGAGTTTTCGGCTCCCTTATTGTTTGCAGGCTGCATGTTTCCCACGCTCTTTCTGTTTGTCTGTGATCCCAGGAAGCATGGTATGGAGAGCTGATATGGAAACTAGGAGCACTGATCTACTGCTTCCCAAGGGCCTCCTCTTGGTGGTGTTACAGACTTTAACTCTGGCCAGCCAACAGTCTTGATTTTTCTCTCAGTGCACTCCTTTGACAGAGATGTCCTCCTTTCTGGGCTATGTGCTAGGCCTGATTGGGGGGATGGGGCTGGTGCAGACTGCCTGCTGCCACCTCTCCAGAGGAAGGCATGTGCCAGGTGAGAGGGAAGTGAGTGTTGCTTCCATGGAGAGGAGGAACAGTGACCGCACCTGAGGGAGTAGTAATTTTGAGTGACTTAACAACTTTGCTTCTCAAAGTTCTTTTTCCTTCTTTTTTAGGACTCTATGGACAGCAGCCTACCAACCAAGTCATCATTCGTGAGCGGTATCGAGACAGTGACAGTGACCTGGCCCTCGGCATGCTGGCTGGAGCAGCTACGGGCATGGCCCTAGGATCTTTGTTCTGGGTCTTCTAGAATCCTTAAGATCTTCTACATGCATAGCTTCTGATAACCCTGTGTGCAATAATATGATTTGCAGGGCATTTCTGTTTGTGAAAAATGTTTTTAATAATAGTTTTAATAGTTCTTTTGGAAATAGTGACTTGATAATTATAATTAATCCATGCAATACCACAGAGTAGGGCTTACACTGTATTGTTTAGCTGTAACATCGGCTCTCTAGGGCCACAGGCTAATTCCCAGATTTTGTGGAGAGACATTTTCTTCTCAGTTAGGTGTAGTGCTTAAGGGATAATTTTATTGTTATGCAAATAATATAGTGATAAGTGAGTGATTGTGGTAAGACAGACTGCAGCTTGTTTTGGTTTAACCTCAAACTTTGGAACCTTAGATCAGAACTGGTTGCTTGCTGCCTCAGCAGTGGTGGACTAGGGAGCTGTGGGTAGCTTCCTGAGGCAGTGGTACTCGTGGGAGCCGTATGGTCTGCTTCCTGCAAGGTGGCCTGCACAAGGCTGACGCCACCCTTTAAATGTGAAACAGTGCTTCTCAAACCTGCTTAATTCTAGAGCTGATGATTCTTGTGTTGTTCCTATTTGTTTTTCATAGTGATATTTTGAAAACATCTCAAATTAGGAATTGATTTGAGAAAAGTCAAAGAGAAGGCAGTGCCACGGTTACATATATGCTGCTGTTGCAGTGCTGAGCTGGTTCAATATTAGATTGCATGTGAACCCAGACACCAAGAAGATTTAGTAAAGCCCATAGTTTGTTTTCATAGTCACTCCTAGGGCTAGATATAATAAGTATATCAAGGTCGATTTGCATTATTGAGAGATGTATTTTTTAGTGTCTGATTTATGAATATTTATTGCTGGCTAAACCCACTTATAGCCTATTTTTCTACTTGTTGTGAAAGTAATATTAGAAAAATAATGAGGGGAGTAGAGAAAGCTGTAGTTGGGATGCTCCTGCCTCAGGCCTTGGGGCACTGTGCAGGGAGCACTGTTTGCTGCCCGCTGCAGGCTCAGCCTGAGGGTAGGACCAGTGGCTGTTCTCCAAGTGCTTGAATGGACCAGGACTGGGCTGTACTTGGATTGCAGACCAGAAGCGGGCCTAAAAGATGAAGATACCTTCCAGCCTTCCCGGCACCTAGGCCTTATTTTTCTTCCTGACCCACACATAGAGAAGCTCAAAAGATTTAATTTTGGGGCCCCAAATGTTTAAAATGCCCCTGTCTTGCATTTCTGACAAATATTTGTATTTCCCATATAATAAAACAGTTACTTCAAATATTTCTGTTATTTTGTGTTTTAAAGCTGATTATCAGTTGCAGTTTTCTGGGCTGCATACTTTGTTTTTTGTTGTTTCGTTTGGTTTTGTTTTGTATGGGGGATCAAACTTAGGACCTTGTGCTTGCCAGGCAGGTGCTATGCCACTGAGCTATATCCCTGGCCCTGGCCTGCATACTTTGAAAGGTATATTTTTACAAAGGCTGGTTAGCACCATTAGGGCCCCCTCCCCTGTGGTTCCATTTTCCCTAAAGTACACTCCAGGAAGCACAGGTGGTTGCGATTGTACCACGGTTACATATATGCTGCTGTTGCAGTGCTGAGCTGGCTCAATATTAGATTGCATGAGAACCCGGACACCAAGAAGATTTAGTAAACCCCATAGTCTGTTTTTCTAGCTACTCCTAGGGAACTAGTTGACGTGCAAATGTCCTTTTCCAGCTCAAAAGTGTGTCTGGGTAAATGTGAAATGTGGCCACATGGTATTGATAATTTAAAAATATTGCTTCAGTATGTGATGTTGATTTTATATCCTATGTCATAAGAATGGCTTTTGTTCATCTTGTCACATACACATACCAGCTGCCCATGACGAATGTAATCATGTATTGCAAACATGTACTAATAAAAATTTTTAAAAAGTGAAAATCATTATTAGAGCCACTTTACTTGTAAAATGTTAAAGTCCATTTTTAGTGTTTTGAACTTGGAGTTATAGGTGATCAGAATTCCTAGAACCAAAGAGTATATCGTATTATGCCATTGAATGTCATTTGAACCGAAAGGTCTCACTGGGTCCAAGGATACCTTTGACTGAAGGGGACAAGGTGTAGACCAGAGCTGGGGCACTTGTTTGTCTCCTCTGACCCAGTCCCTTGCCAGCCCCATTAGTTGAACTTGGAAATTCTGTCACTGGTGACTTGATTCTTGTGTGGCATGCATACTGGGTGTGAAGATGGGCTCAGGTCTTTCATTTCTTGGGCCCAGCTTCTGTAGATAACACCCTTGATAGCATCAGTTTCTCAACCATGTCCTTTATTTACAGTGCTGAACACTGAGTAGTTGAATTAGAAGGAACTTCTTGTTGAGGCTTTAAGTAAGCATTTTACTTTTATATGTACTTTTAAATAAATAATGACCCATGTCTGGAAAAAGTTGGGCTTTGACATTGTACTTCGTGGATCTGACTGTTCTTTTAATTAATTTCAGTTCCTTGGATAGGAAAGAGAAGAGGAAGACCTGTTGTTAATATTTCAAATCATCACTTTTGAAAAGGGCAGACTGCCTATTTTTGGCCATCCATGACCCAGAATAACCATCCGGAAGAAGTTCCTGCAGTTGAGACAAAATGATTTCAACCCTGTGTAATCTTTCTTTTACTTCCAGTTTATGTGAGGAGAAGGCATAGAATGCAGTTCTGTTTTTATTTTAAGTGATCGTTTCAGTGATTGTTTCCATTTCTCTAGTATCGTATCTGCAGAACGTATATTTCCCTGTGTATGTTTTTAGACTTGATTATCTTTAAGGATGATTATCCTTAAAGTATGCTTCATTGTGATTTCTGTTGTTTTTAAAACATTTATTAGCAACACATGTTTTAGCAACACACCAACTCTTTCTGCTGTCATGAGCAATAAGACTATCATTTGTTCCAGACCTACTAAGTGCTAGGGCATGTACTGTCATGGGAAAACAGTAACCCATTAAGTTCTTGGTTCCTTTATAAGGGAGGTATTCAAGTTGTACTCCATGAGTTGATGCTCAGATTAAATGATTTACTCATGAGCTTGCAAGTAGAAGCTTGCATCTGTGATGCTAAACTGCTCTTTTCCCCTGTTCCGCAGGTATCAGTGATTTACACAAGAACAAATGGGTGGCTGATTGAAAACTATTACTTTACCAGATCAACTAACTTCTCTAATTTGAGTATGATTTTATAGTTTTTGTTTTTAAAAATATTGCTAATTCCCTTTGGTTCTTCCTTTTTATTGATATTTCTGACACACACCAAGTACTGCACAAGTTGTTTTTTATTAGTATGCATGTGCAGTATATATTGTTTATATTCCTTACGTGGAATTGGTACATGTACATCTTACATTTTAATCCCTTTTTCATCCCCTTTCTCTTTTCTCCCTCTTGCCTGTATCTGCCCCTCCCCCGTTTTATCAATGTTTGCAGTATGTAATGTTTTCATTCCTTGTGTGAAGTTGGTGCATGTCCGTAATACAACATAAACCATTTTTTTCATCCCTTTTCCTTCCTTCCCTGACCCCTCCCTCCATCTTTTGATCTTTTTTAGAAAAACTAGCTCTGCTTCATATCTTTTATTTTGTTTTTTGTTTTTTACTTTGGGTTTCTTGTTTAAGAGAAACCACGTGATATTTAAGCTTTTGTGTCTTGCTTCACTAAACATTATGGTCTCAAGTTGAATTGATTTTCCTACAAATGACTCAGTTTATATTTATGGCAGAGTAGTACCCTGTTATGTGTAAAAACCACAGTTTCTTTCTCCATCTATGATGGGCATGTAGTCTACTTTGAAGATTCAACAGCTCCTGGATTCTCACCTTCCACCCCCGTCTCTTTCTTCTTGTGGGCTGGCCTTGAACTAACTTATGTAGCCCACACTGGCCTCAAACTCCTGGCAACTGTCCTGCCTCAGCCTCCCAAATACTGGGATTCCAGGTGTGCACCTCTACGCCCAGCCTTTCACCTACATTCGGTCTTTGGTTGAAGTCTGTCATGGGAATGTGGCTTCATTACAGTGTGTGGTTGGAGAGTGTGTGCCAAGGGTCTTGGGCTGGGAGAATCATACTTTAGGCTCCTCCACCTTAATATTTATATTTAACATGTGTGAATATTTCCCTTTCAACACAACTTAGTTGTCCCATGTAATGGTTTATGTCAGACACCCCCAAGTCTGCCCCAAGTCTCAGGCAATCAATTACATGGCTGAATCTAATGTTTGTGATCGGTTTGTTTTCTAGTGCTCAGATTGGTGGTATGAATCCTACACCTGCCCAGGAATGGAGCCAGCAGACAGTGTAACAGTGGGAAGCAGGCGTGTCTTTCTTGCTGGTGGCTGCTGTTTTCAGCTTCCATGAACAACTGATTCATCCATTGCCATCTTGCCTTGAAGCCAACTAAATATGGACTGAAACTTCCAAAACTATAACAAATAAACCTTCCCTTGCTTCACTTTGGGCGTCATGTATTTTGTCTCAACAACAAAAAAGTAAGACAGCCCATAATCTGTTCGGTGCCCTTTTTTGTTTTTTTTTTTATCGGTACCGGAGATTGAACTCAAAACCGGGTGATTGCAAGGCAGGTGCTTATGCTGCTGAGCTAAATCCCCAGCCTTGTTTGGTGTCTTTTGATGTTTGCTGTTGTTAACAATGGCGAGACTGAAGGACTCAGTTACTCTCTCTGCATGGGGCTCTTTAAGATGGTGTGGAGCTAGCAGGTGGCCAGAGGTGCTCTGCAGTATAGCTTGACAGCTCTTACATCTGCCTGCACTTCTGGTATCACACCAAGATTTAGAAATGTGATGCCAGGGGCATGCTGAATCTCAGGAGCCAAATGCCAAAACACCTTTTTTCTTGTTCCAGTTTAATCCCTTTTAGACTTCTGCTCTAGGCCACTGGAACTTCGTTTTGTCTGGGGTTTCTGCAGGGCCTCTGAAGTCTCGCCTGAAGAAAGATACTGTTATGATTGATACATTGTATCAACTTGAGCAGTTTATAAGTTTAACTGAAAGATTCAGCAAGGAGCCATGGTTCTTACTTTGTAAATAACCCCATCCTGTGCAAAGGAGGGCAAGGAGATTTTGTGAGTACTACACCTACTCTGGTGGGGGGTGACCTCTATACAATATAAGGAGAAGAGACTTGTGCTTTCTCCTTTTGCTCTGGCTGCTACCTTGAAGTGTTGCCCCAGTGCCATGCCACCTTGCCTTGGTACCAGCTGAGTATGGACTGAAACCTCCAAAAACTGTAAGCTAAATAAACCTTTTCTTCCTTCATTTTGGGTGTAGGGTGTTTTGTCCCAGCAATGAGAGAAAAGTAACCAAGGAGAAGATATCCAGCCTCAGTTTGGAGATGGGCTGGCCTTCCAGGCAGAGAGCTAGACCTGGGGCTCTGGCTTAGAGCACAGGCTCCAGGGGTACAGTCTGAGCTTCAGAAGAAGCAGTACCAGACAAACACCAAAAATGACAGACTGTGACCATCAGCTGTCTTTAACTTTTAATGGAAGTGGGCTAGCACAGTGTTGATGAGTAAAGTCTGTGGTGCAAATCAAATGTCAGTTGCTGGTTCATGTAAATGTCATACAACTTTGTCATACAAAGTTGTCGTATTCTTTGTTCCTAAATCATTTCCTTCCCAACTTAACAACTGGTTTCACTGTATTTACCCTTTCTAGCAGGTAGGACCATAGTCATTTCACTCAGTTGTTAACATCATTCATTTGATCAGATGTATACTGAGCAGATTACATTATTGTGCCTTACTATTCCCACTCCCTCCTTTCTGTGAGAATTATAAACTAAGTGAGTGATGATATTGCCTCACTTACTGGAGGAGCTGATGTATCTGCCCCGTGTGCTTGGGCCCCCGCAAATGGGGATGAGTATGCCACCTTTGGTCAGGTACTTGAGGACGTGTTGGAGGGGTCTGCAGCTTTACTCAACTGCAGCTGTCCCTCAACCAAATGTGGGCACATGTGACACCAATACTGCCTTGCAGCAGCTCTATGTCACAAAACAGACTGTATTAGAGTTCTCTAGAGGAACAAAATCAATGGAAAATGTATGTGCAAGTTATACAAGGGAATTTATTAAGGTAGGAATTTATTAAGGTAGGATCAGAGAGCTGGAGGACCCAATAGCTGCTTTGACCAGGAAGCTTCAAAATGAGGTATCAAGGCTGCTGCTCCAGTCCAAGGTGGGAAGTCTGGAAGTCTTCTGCAGAGCTCTGGTGTGAGTCTGTATTGGGAGGCTGAAGGAACTGGAGACTGATGTCCAAAGGTGATGGCAAAGACGAACTCTTCAGAAATGGGTATACTACCTTTTCTCCCTTTGTTATCCCATCCAGGCTGCATCTATTGGTTGATATCACCTGTATCAGTGTGGGACTTTCCCTTTCAGCTTGCTGGCCTGTCAGTCATTCAGAGACACAGCCAGAACTGTGTTTTACTAATGTGCAAGGTGTTTTTTAATGCATCGAAATTGACATGATTAACAGTCACCATCTGCTTTTGTCAACTTGACAACCTGAAACCATACTTGATCTCTATATCATGTATGTAAATGTAGATGCATGCAAGTAGGATAGAAGGCAAACTTAGATGCTTACTCTTCTGACATTTTATAATTTAAATATTATAACACGGATTTAACAATACTTAAATATTCATGTTAAGTCAATCTTTATGTTACAAAGAAAGGAAAAGATACCTGCTTAATGTGCATATATGCACAAGAATATTAATAAAGTAGGAAACAAGTACATGTGACAATCATTTCTGCAACTAGTCACAGGTTCATAGCTAGTATTTATAACTGGCTTCTTCTACCAGTCTATATTCTCTTGACCTTCAAGAAGTACTTCAGCCAGCCTGATTTTTTACCTGGCATGCTGACGCATACTTTGGTTCCTAAAGGTTCTGGGTTGTGTTAGTTTTCTCTCATTGCTGAGATGAAATACCTAACACAGAATTAGAGGGGGAAACATTCATTTAGCTCACCTTTATAGACATTTCAGTCCACAGTTGGCTGGCTCTAAGCCTGGGTTGTATATAGCAGAGGCAACCATTCATGGCAGACAACAAAAGCAACTAGGAAGAGGAGAGCAAGCCTCTTTCTGTCCCTTATATTGTGTGCAGGCTACCCACCCTAGGGCAGGTGTAGTACTCACAGCCATAATTCCAGTATTAGACCATAAATCAATCACAGACTCTACAAGCCCACCCTCATGACTGCATGAGGCTTTGGGGGGACATCTAGACACAAATCGTAGCAGTCATTTATCATATTTGCTGGGTTGGGTTGTTGGAGTTTTCCAATGATCTTAATAATGCGATAGTAATAATAGGAAACACCCTATGGAATCTCCTGTGCTTCAGATACACTCGTACCTCCATTGTGGAATAGTCACCTAGTTTCACCCTATTAGTCTGGATAAATCACCCCATTGACACTGTAACTCCTTTTTGGCTTGTTGATTCAGAAGCATAAAGATCTCAAAATGACTAGGGGGAAGTCAAATTTTAGTTTGTTCAGTGGAATTGCTGTGCCTCCTGGCACAAGCCTTTCTCAGGAACTAAGACTTCTAGGCCAGCAAAGCACAAGGTCATGAAAACAGGACAAAAAATTTTGCTAGTGGAACACAGTAATGGTGAGTGGTACCCTTCCCACTTCTACCCTTAATTTGTGGACCCATGAATCCTGGCTATGGGAAGCAGTGCTATATAGGGATGTTGATTCGAAGCATATATAGCTTTCTGGAGAACTTTGAGCTACATCCAGGTACCTGACCTTGTGCAGGCTAATAGGGTATAGTGGTAAGTGTAGCCAGTCCTGGGAGCCTCAGGAGTTTGGCTTGGGTCTTGACCAGACCCGTCTTGATCCTGCACTGCTGCTTCCAGGGAACCTGGGCTGGGTGCTTGCTTTCTTCACCATCCCGTCTCCATAAAAGGTTGGGGTGAGGTGAAACCAACCACATGGGGCTGACTAGGGGTTAAATAATAGGGATGCTGAGCATGATGATAGCACAGCAGGTGCTCTGCAAATCTCGGCCCTTCTTGGCTTCTCTTTTTCCTAATGTCTCTTCTGTTGTTTAAAACTAGTGATGTTTTGGGTCTTCAGCCCTGAATGGTGAGACTGCTTCCGGTTTCTCATGGTCAGCCAAACTGTGGATCTAGAGATTTCTCCACCAGACACTGCCCCTCCTTTCCTGGGGAGATAGGAACATGGGGTTTGGTCCTCACAAGAGCCCCAACTTTGCTTCTCACTCAGAATCTTCTCCCTTCAATCACTATCTCTACACCCATGGACTTGAGGCCTGGCTTCTGTCACTGCTGGGTGCTTTCCAGCTGTGTAAGTTTGAGGATGGCATGATCTCTCTGTGTTTCACTACTGGTGTCAGCCACAGGCCCCGTAAAAACACCTGGAAGGATGTGATGTAGATTAACTGAGTTCATGTAAAGTGCTGTGAACAGTAGCCAGCCGCATTGTAAATGCTAAGAGTAAGGTGAGCTGCTGGGCTTGATGCTGGCTCTAGGTCCTGTGAACCTCAGCCAAGCCGGAAGGACTATGGATTGGGCTGGGTCGAGATCTCTTTGCTACCTTGGTTTTACATTGCCTGGTACTTTGGCGGTTTGGTTTGGTCATCTTGTGAAGGGTTTACGAGTGTTGAGGATCAAAATTCCAGTTCCCAGTACCTGGTCAAAAGTGCATTTTCCTGGGACTTCAGTCCAGAAAGTTCTGGGAATCTGTAGTAGGTTGGTGAAGTTTGTGTTTTCACACAAATAGTGGTTATATGTAGCCTGGACACCCCAGATTTTGGCTGCTTTTTTTTTAAAGAAAAAAAAAATAAAAACAAACAGAACAGACTAGTAGCAGAATAACAATAACTAGTAGATTGTATATTTTTTTGTTTGTTTTGGTACCCAGGATTGAACTCGCAACCTCACATTTGTCAGCCAGGTACTTATACCACTGAGCAAAATCTCCAGCCCTATGTTGTGTATTGTTATCTTCATAGTAGCTGTTCAGAGTATAACATAAAGACACGAAATATTGTCCAGACAATATTAGTGCAAACCTTTCTTTTCAGCAAACTAAGAGAATCTGGCTATATAACTGTCTTTCCCGACCTGCAGACTTCTGTGTTTCTCTCCCTTTCCCAGGAGTAGTTCCCTGTCTGCTCACCATCTGGTACCCTCTGAGGTTCAGGAAAGGTATCCTTTCTTCTGGGAGGCCTTGTTGCAGTCACTTCAGCCTGGTGTGCTCACAGTGTATCTGGGGGCTGCCGGCCATGGCCGCCTCTTCCTGCTGGGCTGTGAGGGCTAGGGACAGCTTCCCTGGTGCCTGGCTGTAGCTCTGGATAGGTCTCAGGCTCTAACAAGTGGGAATTAGGTCAAGGCAGCTGCCCCTGCCTCTTGGGTAGCTTAGCCAGGTCCTCAGTTGCTGTCTCATCAGAATGACTTCCTCAAGCACTTATCCTCAGTGGGCATTTATTCCTGGGAAGCTTGTGAGTGGCCTCTCATGGCTTACCTGATTCTTTTGTTTACTGATCAGAGGCCAGGGAACACTGGAGGCTGAGCCTTGATCCTGCCAGAGGTGTGCTGGCCAGAGTGTGGAAGTCATTCAGCGCTGGTCCTTAGGAGCTGTCTCACCTGTCCAGTTGAGGACAAAAACTATGTAACCTGCTCCATAGAAGCCATGACGGGGACCACTAGGAGGTCTTAGGGTCACACGGAGTTTAAATCCCCATTACTTCTCTGGGCTGGTTATGGGAACATGGGCAGCTCTGCCTTTCCAACCTCAGCTACTTCCCCTATGATGCAGGTGGAATAGTGGCAGCACGACCTTGTAGGCCCCCAGCGGGAGCACACAGACTTTCCTCCCCTCTCTCCCTCTACTTTTCTAAGTCTAATTGGTTCTTGGAGTAATCCCAGTCCTGCAATACAGTAGGTCCTGGAAGCAGTCTGAAATGCATCTTCTCCACCCTTTCTGAATTCAAGTCATGTCCCAGAATGATTCTATTGGGAGTTCATGTTTGAGAACCACTGATCCAGAGAGGACTTTTTCCCTCCCCTCTTTGTTCTCCCTCCCTTCCTATCTCCCTGCACTCAATTCTCCCCCTGTGCTGCTTCTGTGCATCCTCTGATTCTGTGAGTTGCCACCGGGTGTCAGAACAGCCCAGGAAAAGTTCCTGCTGTCATATTCCTCTGAGGCCTGCCCCAACCCCTGCTGTGTCTCCTGGGGATGAGTGTCCCAGGAGTGCTCCGTCCGGGGCTTGGGCTTGAGGATTTCTGGCTGAACTCCTGTTGCATGGTCACTGGCCTGGGAAGCACCTGCTCCTTTAATGTCTGCTGCTGGTGTTTCTTTGTGAGAAGGGATGCCAGATGGATAAGATGCTGAGACAAAGGATTGGCTGAAGGACACACTGAGCCTCCATCAGGATATGTTCACTTCTTTGTCTTTGCCAGCCCAAGGTGTCATCCGTGCACCAAAGCAGCCTGACTGGCAATGTCCTGTGTGGTGTGGATCAGGGCAGCCCTATAAAACCCAGTAGGGCATTGTGAGGTACTGGGGATATGGCTTGGTGGGCAGTGAGTCTCCTCCTGACGTTTCTACTGCCAACCAGGTCAAGCCTGGCCCCATGATAGCCACATTACT
This sequence comes from Hydrochoerus hydrochaeris, assembly GCA_004027455.1. Classification (NCBI taxonomy): domain Eukaryota; kingdom Metazoa; phylum Chordata; class Mammalia; order Rodentia; family Hydrochaeridae; genus Hydrochoerus; species Hydrochoerus hydrochaeris. Next base: position 11,241 of record PVLA01005319.1, on the reverse strand, counting down.
GGCCTGGAGCTGGCTGCCTCTGGAGTTTGTGTGCCATGTGGAGTCCTGAGAGGAGAGTTCTGGAGACATAAACATTAAGTTGTCTCCACTCACCTTCATGTCCTTGAACCTTAGTGACCTTAGTCACTTAGAAATCAAATCATGATACCTCTGCCCTGGGAAAAGCTGTGAGTGAGGGTAACATGCTCTCAGAGCAATGTCTGTCATAGATTGTATACTCTCAGGATTACCTTCATGGGTGGGCAAGGATTCTGCAGCCTAAGTAGGGTAGAACAGCCATGTTCCCAAGCCAGCCCTTCTTGCAAGGCAGGTTCTCAGTAGGTCTTCAATGCCTGGTACAGATACAGTGTTTAGCTATTGTGGAACTAATAACAGCCTATTGAATATTTATGGAAGTAACATGTGACTAAGATAAGTGTGTTATCTGTGGTGAACATGTGTCACCTGAGTAGGTGAATGCCTTGACCAGTTTCCCCAGAATACCTCATGAGGGATGAAGGAGCCTTGTTTCTAAATAGCAGGTAGGACCTGGGCAGCCAGGGACTGGGGATGGCAATGGACCCTGTGGGGATGGAGGATGAGGGCAGAACAATGAGAGGCTGGAGGTAGGAGTAGAGGGACTGACTGCTACAGCAGAGCTACACTTAAAGAGTTTTCCTCAGTTTTTGCCATATTGCTACTCTGATTACTGGTCAAACTTCCTGGAGGGGTTGAGGCAGTTGTGTGCTCCAGGCTTCACCCTGGAGAGTTTCCTGAGGGCCTGACATGAGGTTTGGGTAGTTACATATCAAGGGTTCTGCAGCTGAGACAAACTAAGAATGGACATTGTAAGTTGAGGCTGCTCCTTCTACTCCCCTGTGTGTACCAGCACTAAGAAGATTATTATGGTTTTGTCTGGATGTCCCCCCAAAGCCTCATGCAGTAATGGGAGTAGGGTTTTGGAGGCAGCTGAATTTAGTTTGTCACTAGTTCATGGTCCAGTGCTGGGATTAAGGGTATGAGTGCTACACCCACTGTAGAGCAGGTAGCTTGCATATAATATAAGGGGCAGAAAGAGGCTTGTTCTCAACCACTTTGTCTCTCTCTCTGTCTCTTTGTCTCCCTGTGTCTGTCTGTCTCTGTCTCTCCTTCTGTCTGTCTCAGGTCTGTCTGTCTGTCTGTCTGTCTGTCTCTCATTGTTTTTGCTGTCCCTGCCACCATGATCTGTTGCCCCTCTCCATGTGCCACCCAACCTTGGAACTTGCCAGTTATGGACTGAGACCTCTACAAACTATGAGCCAAATAAACCTTTCCTCCTTTAACTTTGGATGTCAGACATTCATTTCAGCAACAAAAGAAAACTAAGACACAGATTTCTCAGTAAACTCTGAAGTTGAGTTGATTTCTCTGACTGCAACCCACAGACATACAGGAGGGAGGTAAGGGCAGGAATTTTCTGAAGACTGTTTGATTTTACTAACCTTTGTTTTGAGTAGTCTTTGTATAGAAGGCTGGTTCTCTGTTGTTAGCCAGGCCAGCATGTGCACTCAGGGAGAACGAAAGAAGGTGTAACCTGTGAAGACCAGAAATTGTGACCAGACTAACATTCCACCAAATGGAGGGAGATGCCGTGACAAGAAGAAAAGTTGGTGTCATATGGCATCCATCCACTGATCCACTATCCATCCATCCACCCATCCATCCATCCATCTCCTTGTTGAACATTCTCTAGGCAACTGCTCCATGCCAGGGCCTGGGTTGGCATATCTGGGATATGAGCATGTCTGGCAGGTGTGTGAGAATTGGAAGATCTCAGCTTGGTGTGGTGGATGTTGTGCTGGAGGTGCTATGGAGCACAGAGCCAAGAGGCACAAGCAGCTCTCTCTGGGCCAGGGTGAGTGGTGTTCAAACCTTGTATCATTAAAGGGTTGGAGGTCAAAATCAGCCAAAGCAAATATTTTCCTGAAAAAGAAGTATGTCTAGAAAACCCAAGTTTCAGAAATCTGGAATTCATAGACCTGCAGGACAGCATATCTGCTTGGAGGTTGGGGGAGGGAGAGTACTGTCTTGCTTCTCCTAAGAGGACTGGAGGATCAGTCTTAAACCCTGGGTGCCTTCCTGGCCACAGAATCTTGGCAGGTTTGGGCCTCTCCATTTTTATCTACTCAATGGGAAGTTGCAGATAGTCATAGGTAGAGCTCTTGCGATAGTACCTAGGACAGGGAAATGGCCTAGAATATCTGCTGTTGTTAATTAGTGGTGGTTCCTGTATTAGGAGTCAGACTTCTGCTGCCAGGTCCTCTGGGCCCTCTCCTCTAGTAGCTTTCTCATTCTCTTGACTACCCTCTGTGTTCAGAGATTCCTCTCCATTATGCACCAGTGCCTCCACCACTATGTGGCTCTAGCCTCCCTCGCCATACCTGCTTTTGTACTGTTTTTTCTGTCTTTTCATTACCACCTTCTATATGGCTGCTCCTGGCCATGGGTAAGCCCCAGCCAGCCACATGATATGCTTAGTCTTGGCTGTCTGGTGGGCTTAGCTCCTTGGCAGGGACTCTATGTCCAACCTTTGAACAATGCCCTTCCTGGATTCTGCTGCCTATAGCTTCTACCTGAAAATGCCTTAACAGCATCTCATTGGGTCAGGCCGGCCTTTCCCTGCTTGAGAGGTATGAATCCAGAGACTTAACCAGACCAACTTTGAGGGTGCAGTGTAACCTTCCCATACAGCTAATAGGAAAGAAGAGGAATTCTTGTGAGAAGGTATGGGTTATATTTTTTCTGCTAGTATCTATTAAAATCTATAAATATGTACTTTTTTTTTAACCAGACTTCTGATACTGCACCCTAAAAGATGATCCAAAGAGGAGCAAGCCACATATGCAAAGTTATTCTTCTTTCATAGTTAGAATAGATCAATATTTGTGTGGTCTAAGTATCTTCACTAAAATCATAGACCTTTTTGCCTTGGTTAAGAATCATTCATGAGTGGTTCTTAAAAGTTTGTCAATATCTAGTTTATACCTGATGCCACTGTTGTTGCTGACTTTACTACACTAGCCAAGGAGACACTTGGTGCTGGTAGTAGGTTTTCTATGTATACCAATATATGGACTGCCTGGGGATTATAAACAACACTGCGGCCCATTGCTGAAGAGCTGGGCGCTGGAGGAATCTGCCAGCTGCAGCACAGAAAACAAAAAATATAAGAAGACAGCAAGATGCCTCCAAAAACTCCCAGTTCCCTCAAAGCTGATCCAGGGAGAAGAAAACATAAGCTATAGAGCAGAAATGTCTGAAATGTTATCAAAGGAGGTAATAAAACAGTTCAGTAAGGTACTTACTGAAGTCAAGGAACATATAATGAAACAACTAATGACCATAGGAAAATGATCATCAAGTCTAGAGGAGACACTAATAAACATCTTGTGGAGCTAACAAGAGAGATACAAAATATCAATGCCCAGCATATAAAAGAATTCCAAAAAAATCCAGGAGACTGAAAATAAGTTTGAAAGTGCGGGCAGCAGAAGTGACCAGTGTGAGGATGGAGTGTGTGTTCTAAAAGACAGGACTAATGAGAGATACCAAAAGAAATCAAGAAAACATGAGAAATGGATCCAGGAGCTGCTAGATGACTTAAAGAAAACTAGTATGAGAATAAATGGAATAAATGAACAATCAGAAGATAGCATAAATGGCAAAAATAAAAATATTGTTTATAGAAGTAATAGCGGAAAACTTTGCAGAGATGGAAAAATAATTTAACAGGTAGATAAGTGAGACATAGAACCACAAAGAGCCATGATTAGAGAAAAAAAACCACATAAAATGCCAGAAATTCAACGTAAGAGTAGAATCTTAAAAACAGCAGAAAAGCAACAAATCATTTATAGAGGAAAACTCACTCGTATTACAACAGACTTCTCAACACAAACTTTAAAAGCAAGAAGAACTTGAAATGGAGTGTTTCAAGCCCTCAAACTTAAATATCCTGAAAAATTATCTTTCAAAATTGATGGAGAAATAAGATATACCCATGATACAGAGTATCTGAAGAAATTCACAACCAACAAACCAACACTTTAAAAAATTCAAAAACATAGCCTAGAAAAAAAATGAAGCTATTGATAACAAAATCCTAGTAGAATGAATACACCAGATATTGTGAGCAGTTAAGTAGAAGGGAAAAAGAATCAGCAACATGAAAATAAAGCAAATGACAAAAATGCCAATATCTATCAATTGTAACAATGTGAATGGATTCAATTTACAAACAAAAACACATTATCAATGGATCAAGAAACAAAATCCAATGACTACTATATACAAGAAACACATTTAACGCAAAAAGATATTCATAGACAAAAAAGAATTAGAAAACAATATTCCATGCATCAGGAACCCAGAAACAACTGGGAGTAGCTATACTATTTCCAGACAATGTGGACTTCAAGATGAGGCCAATACAAAGTGGCAAAGGAGGACATTACAAATTGATTAATGGAAATATTCAATAGGAAGCAATAACATATATGCATCAAAGCATGGTGCACCCAATGTCATAAAGGAAACCAGGAATCACATAAACACCAACACATTTTTAATGGGGAACCTCAATACTTCACGATCACAAATAGATAATTGCACAAAAAATCAACAAAGAAGTACTAGAGTTGAAACAACCTTTGAACAAATGGGCTTAATAGAAATATAGAGTTTTGTACCCAACAACTACACATTCTTTTTGGCAGCATATGGTACTTTCTGCAAAATAGAACACATAACTAAATAATAAAGCATGCCTATGTAAATGTAAAAGAAATGCAAATAGAAAATGAAGAGCAAAAGTAACCACAGAAATTATACAATTACATGGTAACAAAACAACATACTTTTTTTTGTATCGGGAATTGAACTCAGGTCCTTAGGCTTGCCAGACAGGCACTGTATCATTGAACTATATCCCCAGCCCAAAACAACATACTCTTGAACAATAAATAGATCACAGAGGAAATTAAGGCAGACATAAGACAATTCCTAGAAATAAATAATAATGCCAGACCAACATGACAATGTATGGAACACAAGGCAGTCCTACAAAAGAAGATTATAGCTGTGAATGCTCGCATAGGAAAACAGAAGAAACCCAAATAACCTAATTATGCCTTTCAAGGTCCTATTGAAGAATAATACAAATACAGAGCTTGCACTAGGATGCAAATTATAAGAATCAGAGCACAAATCAATAAAATGTAGACAAATAATTCAAAGAATAAATCAATTGAAGATCTGGTTTCTTTAAGAGCTAATTCTTTTTTTTTGGAGAAAAGCAGAACAAAAAAGGATAGAAATAATACAGAATTTCAAAAAAAGTAAATCACTAGTTGATAAATTACATATTGTTAACTTAAAAGTAAGTTGCTCAAGTCACAAAATCAAAGCATAAAAAGTGGGCAATCAAACAATTAGTGGACACTACAAACCATTTGCTTTGAAAGAATAAAATAGTCTTACCAAAGAAAATGAAAACAAAAAAGAAAAACCACAAATCAATGTAATTAGAAATGAAAAGGATAAAATTACAATGAACACCACTCCAATCCAGAAAATTATTAGCAATTACTTCACAAACCTACATGCCAAAACATTGGGGAACTTAGAAGAACTGGTGATTCCTACATGGATAACCAAAAGTCAACAAAGAAGATTTAAAAATCTTGAATAATCCAATAATAAACAATGAAATTGGAGCAGTAATTAAATCCTTCCAGTTGAGAAAATCCCAGAACCTGATGGCTTCACAGCTGAATTCTACAAGTACTTCAGGGAATATAAAACAGCAATACTTTTCAAACTTTTTAAGGAAAGTGAGAGGGAAGGAGTATTCTCCAAATCATTCTTGGAAGCTAACATTACCCTAATCCCAAGTCCAGACACCAATCCAACCAAAAAAGAGAACTGCTGGCCAATCTCTCTAATGAAGATAGATGCAAAATTTCTGAAAAGATATTGGCAAATAGAATGCAGCAAATTATCAAAAAGATAATACACCAAATAGACTTGATACAATACAAGGATGGTTCAACCTACACATATCAGTAAATGTAATTCATCAAATAGAAAGAGGAAAAACTGAAAGCTTTCCCTCTAAAATCAGGAACAAGTCAAGGGTGTCTACTATCATCACTCCTGTTCAACATAATCCTTATAATAGCCAGAGTAACTGAGCAAGAAAAAGAAATAAAAAGAACATGCATAAAGGAAAAAATCAAATTATAATTACTTGCAGATGACATTATTATATACCTACAAGACCCAAAAAATTCCAGCAAAAGACTCCTGGAGTTAACAATGAAACTTTAAGCAATGTAATAGTACACAAAACAGACACACAGAGCAATTTTCAAAAGCTCCCTACTCATCCATAGTAACTCTCTGTCATCTGTCGCTTACTGTTTCCCCATCTTCAAATAAATTATCTTCTTATAAAAAAGACACAAAAATCAATAAAATTCCTATACACTAACAATGAACTCACTGAAAAAGAAATTAGAAAAACAATGTCATTCACAATAGCATCAGAAAAAATTAAATATTTAGGAATTAACCTAACCAAAGAAGAAAAAAACTTCTATAACAAAAATTACATTGCACTAAAAAATTAAAGATGACATAATAAAATGGAAAAATATCCCATGTTCCTGGATAGGCAAAAGTAATATAGTCAACATGACAATACTTCCAATACTGATATATGAATTAAATGCAATTTCAATCAGAATACCAACATTCTTCACAGATCTAAAGAAATATTTATTTTTTTATTTTTTATTTTTTAAATTTTATTTTACAGAGAATAAAACAGAAGAGGACAGAACAACACAGATCAGAACAGAACAATACAAGCAACACAGCACTTCACAACAAGACAATTGGATATCAGCAGTAGCTACCATAATATCTCTTTCTTTGAAATAGTTGAGCATAGCTTCACAAACAATAAGATCAAACATAACAAAATAGAATAAAAGCATTCAAGAGAATGAAACTATTACAAGGCATTCTGAGCCAAATAACAGAAAATGAAAAATGGCTACTATAATATCTCATTTTCCATAAAAATTTGTTTATATTATTACCCATATTAAAATCCAGTAAGACATAACATGATAGAATGGTAATAGGAGAACAAAAGCATGGTAGGACTTCAAAGCCAAATGATATTAAATCAGCAATGGCTTGGCATAGTGTCTTGTTTTCTTCAAAGCAGGTGTTCATACCATCACACATAATAAGGTCAAATAAAACAGAATATAACCATTCCAACCAATGAATGAAAACATTATAAGACTTCAAAGCAATATAATGGGGATCCATTATTACCATACAATCTTATGTACTCTTATCTTTTCTTACACTAGGGAGACTATGACATATTTATACCTGTGGCTTTGATTTATTTTGCTTATGAGTATGGTCTCAAGTTGCATCCATTTATTTATAAATATCTCAATTTGATCACTCATTATAACTGAGTAGTACTCCATTGTATAAAAGTACCACAATGTTTTTATCCATTCCTCAGTTGATGGGCACTTAGGTTATTTCCAAGATCTGGCTATTACATATAGTGCCTCTATAAACATGGGTGCACATATATCACTGTGGTATGATGTTTTCAGTTCTGGGAATATGGCTAGGAATGGAATAGCTGGGTCAAATGGGACTTCCAATCCCAGCATTTCATTTTGAGGAATCTCCAGACTGATCTCCACAGTGGTTGCACCAGTCTACACTCCCACCAACAGTGCAGAAGAGTTCCTTTTCCCCCACATCCTCTCCAGCATTTGTTGTTGATAGTTTTGTTGATCCTGGCCATTTTTTCTGGAGTGAGATGGAATCTCAGTGTGGTTTTAATTTGCATTTCTCTAATGAGCAGTGATGATGAACATCTTTTTCATGTATTTATTTACCATTCATATTTCTTCATCTGAGAACTGTGTGTTCATCTCGGATGCCCATTTTTGGATTGGGTCTTTGAATTTTGGGGGTCTAATTTTTAAAAATTCTTTATAAGTTCTAGACAGAAGTCCTTTGACTGAGGGAAAGTTTGCTAGGATTTTTTCCCAGTTTGTGGGTTTTCTTTTCACTCTGCTGGAGATTTCTTTCAACATGCAGAAACTCTTTAATAAGACATGATCACAGTTATTGATTCTGGGAAGTATTTCCCATGCAGTTCGGTTCTTGTTCATGAATTCTCTACCTACCACTATGTCTTCAACATTTTAACTTATTTTGTCCTTCAACAGATTTAGTGTTTCTCCTTTAATATTTAGATCTTTGATCCATTTAGATTTCAGTTTAGTACATGGCGATAGGCATGAGTCTAGTTTTAGTTTTAGGCATATGGAGAGCCAGTTCTTCCAGCACCATTTATTAAAGAGACTGTCATTCTTCCAGTGAACATGTTTGGCTTCTTTATCAAAGATAAGGTGGTTGAGTGTGTTCATAGTTCTATCTTCTAGTGTAATCCACTGATCTTCAGATCTGTTTTTATTCCAGTACCATGTTGATTTTATTACAGTAGCTTTATAGTATAATTTCAAGTCAGGGATTGTGATGCCTCCTGCCTTGGCTTTGCTGCTTATAATTGCCTCTGCTATTCTAGGTCTCTTCTGGTTCTAGATGAATTTTAGGAGTGATTTCACTAGATCTATGAGGTATGATAGTGATATTTTGATTGGGATTGCATTGAATCTGTATAACAATTTTGGGAGAATGGCCATTTTCACAATATTTATTCTTCCTTTCCATGAACAAGGGATGTCTTTCCATTTTCTGAGGTCCTCTTTGATTTCTTTTTTCAGGGTATTATAATTTTTCCCTTTATAGCTCTTTTACTTCTTTGATTAGATTAATTCCTAAGTATTTCATTTTTTTGGAGGCTAGTGTGAAGGGTAAGTCTTCTTTTATTTCTCTCTCAGTGATTTCATTGTTATTATGTAGAAATGCTACTGATTTTTGAGTATTGATTTTGTATCCAGCTACATTGCTGAATTTATTTATTTATTATATCTAAGAGTCTTTCGATGGAGTTTTGGGGGTCTTCTATGTAGAGTATCATGTCGTCTGCAAATAATGCTAGTTTAACTTCCTCTTTTCCTATCTTTACTCCTTTTATTTCTCTCTTGTCTAATTGCTCTGGCCAGTATTTCCAGTACTATGTTGAATAGCAGAGGTGATAAGAGACATCCTTGTCTTGTGCCTGATTTTAAGGTAAAGACTTCCAGTTTTTGGCCATTTAATACAATGCTGGCTGTTGGTTTGTCATAGATGGCCTTTATCATATTGAGGTAGAGACCGTCTATTCCAATTCTCTGTAAGGTTCTTATCATGAATGGGTGTTGAATCTTATCAAAAGCTTTTTCTGCATCTATGGAAATGATCATGTGATTCTTACTTTTAGCTCTATTGATATGGTGGATTACATTTATTGATTTACATATGTTGAACCATCCCTGCATTCCTGGGATGAATGCCACTTGGTCATGGTGTATAATCTTCTTGATGATTTGCTGCATCCTGTTTGCCAGTATTTTATTGAGAAGTTTTGCATCTATGTTCATTAGGGAGATTGGCCTGTAGTTCTCTTTTTTAGTTGGGTCTTTCTCAGGTTTTGGTACTAGAGTAGTATTTGCTTCCAGGAATGACTTAGGGAGAATTGCTTCCCTTTTGATTTCATTGAACAGTTTGAGGAGTGTCGGCATTAAGTCTTCTTTGTATTTCTTGTAGAATTCCACAGTGAATCCATCTGGGCCTGGGCTCTTCTTTGTTGGTAAGGACTTGATTACATTTTCAATTTCATTAATAGAAATTAGGTTATTCAGCAGTTTTACATCTTCTTGATCCAGCTTTGGTGGTTCATATGTTTCTAGGAATCTGTCCATTTCTTCTGTGTTATTGAACCTGTGAGAGTAGAGGTTTTCAAAATAGGTGTCAATGATCTTCTGTATTTCCACAGAGTCGGTAGTGATTTCAACTTTTTCATTCCATATTGCATGAATTTGAGTCTTTTCTTTCCTTTTTCAAATTAGGTTGGCTAGGGGCTTATCAATTTTATTTATTCTTTCAAAGAACTAACTCTTTGATTCATTGATTCTTTGTATTGTTTTCTTAGTCTCTATTCATTAATTTCTGCTCTGATCCTTACAATTTTCTCCCTTCTTGTAGCTTTGGGCTTGGCTTGCTCATCTTTTTCTAGCTGTTTGAGGTGTAGTATCAGGTAGTTTATTTGTGTTCATTCTGTTTTCCTAATGTGGGAACTCAGTGCAATAAATTTTCCTCTAAGTACTGCTTTCATTGCATCCCACAGATTGTGGTAAGTTGTAGTTGTATTTTTGTTTGCGTGTAGATATTGTTTAATTTCTTCTTTAATTTCATCTGTGACCCATTGATTACTAAAGAGTGTATTATTCAATTTCCATGTGTTTGTGGGGTTGTTGCATTTTTTTTTCATTAATTTCCAGTTTTGTGGCGCCATGATCCGATATCATGCTTGGGATAATTTCAATTCTTTGGCATTTACTTAAATATTTTCTGTGGGTTAGTATATGGTCTATTTTAGAGAATGTTCCATGTACTTCTGAGAAGAATGTATATTCTGATGTTGTTGGATGGAACACTCTTTATACATCTATCAAGTCCATTTGTTCACAGGTGTGATTCAGTTCTGTTATTTCTTTGCTGATTTTCTGTCTAGTTGACCTCTCCCTTTGTGTGAATGGCATGTTAAGGTCTCCTGTTATTCTTGTGTTATTGCTTATTTAAATTTTCATTTCTATTAATACTTACTTTGTATAGCTGGGTGCTCTGGAATTTAGTGCATATATATTTAAGATTGTTATCTCTTCCTCTTGAAGTTTTCTCCTAACTAGTATGTAGTGACCTTCTTTATCTCTTTGGACCTTTCTTGGTCTGAAGTTCACATTGTCTGCAAATAAAATAGCTACCCCTGGTTCTTGTTGAGTTCCTATTGCATGAAGTATTGTTTTCCATCCTTGGACTTTCAGTTTATGAATTTCCTTTTGGGTTAGATGGGTTTCTTGTATACAGCATATGGTTGGATGTTGTTTCTTGATCCATTCTGCCAGTCTGTTTCTTTTAATTGGTGAGGCCATTTACATTAATGGTTATAACTATTATATATTGGTTTAGTGTTGACATGTTATCTTTCTGCTGTTGTATCTTTATCTTTTCCCT